>PVJD01007079.1:0-89009 GCA_004026545.1 Mormoops blainvillei | reverse complement strand
CGGAGGACCACTGAAGGGCCGATGTCCCTGTGTCTGCCGGGGGCTGGGCCCCCGCTGTCCACCGCGGACACACATGACCCTCTTCCGGAGTCTCTTCCCTGTGTTGACCCCAAACCACGAATCCTGAGTCTGGGGCCGTCTGTCTGCGTTCCAGGCTGCCCTAGCTCCGAAGTCCGGAGCTCTGTCTCTGTCGCCATACGAGACTGAGGCCGGCCACACCAAGGCGTGTCTCGCTCCAGGACATCCTTTCTCTCCTGGGGGCTCTCCAGGCCCCACCTTGGGGCCACCTGTCATCTGGCAGCTAGAGCCAGTTGGGTGTTCTCCCTGTGGCTGCCTCCTCCTCACGCCGTGTCTGCAGTAGGTTGTAACCCCCGGCAGTGGTCTTGGACAGGTGGCCCACCATCCAGCGGGTGCTGGGGGGCTGTGCCAGGCATGCGCCGCCTGAGGGGGTGGCACATCCCAGCGGCTCTCTGTCCGTGGGACGCATGCGGCAGGCGCCAGCGTGTGCTCACGGGGCCGGGCCGGGCCTTGGGAGCGGGGACGGGAGCTTGGCCGGAGCGCGCCCGGCCCTGTGGTGCAGTGTTGGCCTCACACTCAGTGCCAAGCTCTGGTGGGCATCTGGAGGCCACCGTGGTGCCGTGTGCATCGGACTGTGGTATGTGACGCGTGTACAGTCTCACGCACACACTCACACAGACAGAAACCCGCCAGGTGTCTCCTTGCAGGCAGCCGCGGGGGCGGGGCAGGAGTCTGTGCCCCGAGACGGCCCCGGGGAGGCCTCCTGACCAGCACCCAGGCAGCGGGGCAGCTGCCCACGGACCCTGCTTCGTCCCCCGGGGCCGGCGCTCATGCCGGTGAAACGGGGCCCTCCCACCATCACCCCTGCGGGTGGAGAGCAGCGGGCAGGCCCCATAAACGCGCCCCGGGGCACGGTGCCGGAATGTCTCCTCATCTCCCCAGGACGGAACCCCCGGGTGGGTCCCCTGCCCGCGCCCCCTCGCGCCTCTGCCCCCCGCACGGGGAGCAGCCACAGTCCGGGGAGCCCCGCGGACGGGCACCCATGCGCGTGCAGCTATAATTAACGGATGGTCCCCCAGGGCGGGCCGCCCCCTCCCCCTTAGGCAACAGCAGAGAGCAGGTATTTCCGTCGTGGCAAGTAAGAAAAATTCCTTGTCCCCACTTTCGTTATAAACAATGTACGACTTGCTTTCTCCTCACTCCTCTTGACCCTGCACACGGTATACATATTTATATATTATTCATCGCGGATTAAAAATAGATGTGCTCTTTACCACGGCAGTGCGGCGCAGTGACAATACAAATTAACGTATGATGTACTTACTTTTCACGTGGCCGTGACGGGAGTGTTGATGGCCTCGGAGTGGGGGTGGGGGAGGGAAGGGGGCACCTGGCTGCTCACGGGGACCTGGTGCCCCTGGGCAGCTGTGCGGCTGCGGGGAGGGGGCGGCCTGCCTACCTCCCTTCTCCAGGAGCGGAGGTCCGAGCCTCCCGGGGTCCCCGTGGGCCTGGCCCCGGCCCCCCGCCCCTGCGTGGAGCTCAGCCCACTGGCTGACCTGCCCCTCGGGACCATCACCACAGAGCCTCACACCCGCTTTCACTCAGGGGACCCCTCGTTCCTCCCACAAGCTTACTCCTGCACCAGGGTCGTGGGGACCTTTCAAATGACCACTCAGGAGGGGCGTGTGCACACGTGTGTGTGTTGGGATGCATGCGTGCGTGTGTTGGCGTTGTGCGTGCATGTGCACACGCGCGCGCGTGTGTGTAAAACACATTGTGACGATGGTTCTTGGAAGGACTTGGGTGAGGGCGGGATCTGGGTGCTTTAGAGCCACTGGAAATTTGTTTCAGAGTCACAGCGCTGGGGTTTGCTGCGACTCAGCCTCCTCATCTCTACAACGGGGCCAATCGCCCGCCTTGACGAAGTGGCCGTAAAGCTCCAACGTGAGGACAGACCAACAAAAGCGAGCAGGGAAGACTGGAACGCGGCCCTTCGGCCGGCCTGCGCCTACGGCACACTCCACACGGCCAGGCACACGCGCTCACCTGAATGGAGACAGAAGCCCATTCGACACTCGCGCGGTGACCATGGGGCCACCCACACGTGCCAGGATCGCTGGCCCTCGTTGACCCCTCCGGGAACAGACAGGCGGACGTAACCGCAGGGCGAAGCCATGGTTCATGTCGTAAAGCCAGTCGACGGGAAGCATGTCCTGAACGCTTTTATGCCACTTGGGCCGATTCAGAAAGGCTCTTGTTGGGATGAAGGTGACATTTGAGGGTCTCCATCTGGTCGGCCAAGACAGACGTGGGCTCCAGGGTCCCTGTGGGGACATGGCATGCAGAGGGCGTCTCCCCGAGGGTGTAGCACCGAATTCATACAGAAACGGAGGCTCCAGTAACAACAACGAAAATGTAGCAGGGAGCTGTGACTGACGTGCGAAGAAAAGTGCAGAAGGACCGCTGGAGTCCCGGTGACTGAGGCGGGTTCGTTCAGCGGGACAGGCCCTGTTCGGACCGTGGTCAAGAGTGCGGGTTTTATTTTTATTTATTTCGTGGAGTGTTAATGTCAGGTCACGGTGGGGTTTTCTCTCAGGAACTATTGCCGTATAAAAAGAGAGTACGAGTCAGCCAGCTCTTTATCTGAGCTGCGGTCATTGGACAGTGGCCACTCTTTGCCTGCGAGCTGTCCCTTGGTGGGAACCCGGGACCTACGGTCCTTCTCTGAGAAACTTTGGACAGAATCTCACAGTCATTTCCTGGGCTTCCTGAGGACTCAGCCCCCCGCCCCCGGGGTCTTCAGACGACCTTCGCTGGGTTCACATGGCCCTTCCAAGCACCTCCATCCTCCCTGTGGCCCTGGGCACAGCTGGGAGCTCGATGACAGCTGCACGAGTTGGGGCTGAGCCCTGGGATCTGGGTGCACTCGCCCACGGCCGGCTTAGGGTTGGCCTTGGTTCACTCTTCTGGTGGGGACAGTGGGCGTGGCTTTCCCATTAGCACACTGCCACCCGATTGTCCCCTTTTCCAACTTGACGGAGAGTAGGGTCACTTACCTTCTTTGTAAAAATCGTAAATGCATTTTGAAATGCGCATCTCTGTGCTCCTTTACCCCGGCCTCGAGCCTCCGCTGTCCTCTGTGGGGAGGTGGCCGAGCCCTGAGGATGGATCTGGGTAGCAGGAAGGCCTGAGGGGAAGGACGCGGGGGGCCTGTCTCCCACTGGCAGCCCCCCTCAGGGCCCCTCCTGCTGGCGGTCTGGGCTCTTGTGGTGGGAGATTGTGCGGAAAGACCGACAAGGGGGCTTCTCTTGGGTTTCGTTTGTGCTGGGCTCCAACGTCTGCAGATTCACAAATTGCCTTTTGCACGTGGGGACGTCGACCCCATTCGGCCTGCGTGAGGCGTGGCAGCAGAGACTTGTAACGTGGACCAAACTCGTGACGCTTTCACGGAAGGCGGGTGACGGGTGAGGCCCGGCTGGGTCCACAGGCCGGCCACACCCGCCTGCTCTGGTGGGAAGCACGGCCCGTCCTAGGAGTCAACACCCAGTGGCCGGCGTGCGGAGCCTGGACGGAGAGCAGGGTCTGGGCTGGATGGTACCGGAGGTGGGACTTCAGGGAGCGGGTGTCCCCACAAAGGTGTGGGGGCTCCACAGAGACCCTCGAATGGTCTGTGAGGCGTGGGCACGGGGAGTGCCCCGGGGAGGACTGGATGGGCGGTTGGGACTGAACAACGAAGGCCCCACTTATTCCTTAGCAGGGAGGTGGCCGTCGAGGATGTGGGGCCGGGAAGTCAGAGGTGGAGGTGGAGTCTGAGGCGCTCACTCCGGTTCTGCGGTGCGGGGCGTGGGAGGGGGGCGCGGCGCCCTCCTGTGGGCAGCCCCTTACAGACTGGCCGGGTTCCCGAGGGCTTGGTGCGAGAAAAAGCCGTCAGTCGGAGTGGGTTTGCCCTGGTGACTGGTCGTCCAGGAGGGATGAGGGACGGAGCCACTCTTACGCCCACGACAAAGAAGCCGCCGCCAGCCTGGCACACGTGCTGTTTGGCGGGGAGTGGGTCGCAGCTGCAGGCGTGTGCTTGGCCGTCACTCGCTCAGGGGCAAGGCTGTCCCGCGCGGCGGCCGCCGTGGAAGGAGGGCCGAGTCGGCAGTTTGGATGTTTTCTGGGGCACATGGTCGGGCCCGTTGATTTTCTTGTTTGTTCCGCTGAGCAAATGAAACCCAGGCCTGGGACTGACGTCTGTGAGCGCTGGTGGGACAGCGTTCAGAAGCTGCCAGGAGTGACATGTCCGCAGCTCCCGGCCTCGGGGACACATGGTCCCATCGTGACTTCCAAACCAGATGTTCTGTGGTCTCCTCAGACGGCCTCAAGGCCGTGTGGGCGTCTGCTGAGCCCCAGGGCAGAGGTGGCAGCTTGGAGCCTAAGGCACGAGAATCTGCCTTCTGCTCTAGTTCCGAGCCTTTCTAGAAAAGTTCAGTGTCAAGGGCCACCCTTCAAAATCTAACTTCTGTAGGTGGCTGGTGGCGTGGCTGATACTTTGTGTCCCCCCGTCTTGAGACCCTGAGGCTCCGCAGGTCCCTCCAGCTCAGCACTTCCGTGGCGCCCAAGGCTGGGGGACCGCCCCCCGTCTGCCCCTCGTCACGCTCGGTTTGTTTGTCAGTAGCGTTCATGGGCAGACAGGACGTGGGCTGCCACTGTTGACGCCGAGTCAGGGTCCCAGACGGAGGGCTTTATGGCTTCTTCGTGTAGAGCTGGGGCCACCCAGTCCAGTCCAGATGTCCCCTCTGCCTGCCGTCTGTCTTTGTACAGCCTGCGAGCAGAGAGTGATTTTTATATTTTGAAAAGGTTGGAGAAAAAAATGAAATTCCCATTCCAGTGTGTGTAGTAAACTGTTGAATTTCAGCAACGAAAGGCTGGAGATGTATTTCCTCTCTTGTTCTATCGGCGTAAGTGTGCGTGTAGCATCTCGATTTGCCTCCTGACCCACAAAGTCGATACTATTTACCATCTAACTTTCCATTTAAAAACTTTCAGGTGCTGGGAGCTTTCTTCTCTGTCGCCTGGGCAGTGTGAATTGCACACTCTAGCTAAGATAAACCTATCACGTCCCTGTCCGAGTTATCGTTATTGGGTAAATGAGTAACCTATTTGTTCAAATAGAGGTACCGTCTGCGTCTCTCTGCTCTGCTGTTTGATTTCTGCAAAGTCACGGCTGGTGACAGCGACCGCGGCCCTTGGGGGTCGGGGCCACAGGGTGCTGAGCTGCAGACCTGACCGCATTCTCTCTGCCTGCAGGTCCCCGGCCATTCCAGTGCCGCTACTGCCCCTACAGCGCCTCCCAGAAGGGAAACCTGAAGACCCACGTGCTCTGCGTCCACCGCATGCCTTTCGACAACAGCCAGTACCCCGACCGCAGGTTCAAGCGCTCCAGGGTCGACGCGGAGGCGGCCGGGAGCTTCGAGGAGCTGTCGGCGGTCAAGGCGGGGAGCGCGGAGCTCCCGGAGGAGGGCGGCCAGGCCCAGGAAGAGCGCCACTGAGCCGCGCCTGCTGGACGTGGCGGTCACCTTGCACAGGTCTAGGGTTATGCGTCTGATAAAAGAGCGTGCTAACTGCATTCCGGGGGGAATCACGGGCACCCCCTGCTAGTGTATAGAACATTTAAAAAATTTAAAGAGATATCTATATATATATTAAAAAAAAAAAAAAGGTCCCCAGCCCTTGAAAATGGCTGCTAAACTGTTACCCGGCAACAAGAACTTCCAAACAAGGCAGGTGGGAAGAAGGTGGAGGAGCCCCGTCCCCCTGCCACGTCGTCCTTGTCCAAAAACCACGCTCTTAGCTAGAAACGATACCATCTGAATGCTTAGTGTTGCCTTGAGGGCGGAGGTGCTGTGTGTTCCTGTCGAAACACCTCTAGAACCTGACACCCGCTGCTGTCACTGACCGGGCACCCTAATGAGACTCACAGGGAGGCAGCCCGGTGCCAGCCAGGCTGGAGCGGCTGCGGCCCGAAAATCAATAGGCGGGCGTGGTGGCCCTGCTCTCGGAAACCCGAGCCGGCCGCCGGCAGCATCGCCGTCCCCGTGCGCAGCTAAACACACGGCCGCGGGCCCGCAGCCGGGACGTGTCTGCAGACAGACGTCCACTGCTGGCTGGAGGAGTAATTCCTTTTTTAGCTCAAATTGCAGTATTGAGGGAAGTGCTTTTCTCCCCCTCCCCCTGGCTTGTCTTTTTTTTTTTTTTTTTTTTTAATTTTTGGATAAAATAAGAAGGTGGCTAATAAAAAAAATTTAGGGGAATATTTTAAAAAAATATTGTTTAGAAAAACTAGCCAGCCCCATCCAGAGAAGGTGCTGGGGAGAGATGGAAATGGATGTAATAAGAGGAAGATAGTTTTTATTATGATTTTTAAACTCTGACTTGAATGAAGGCTGCTCCAGTCCTCGTTACCAGATTTTTTTCATGCGTTAGTTTTAATCAGTGTTGCAGACACGAATCAGATTTTCTTCTCCAGCGAGCTCTTGTACAGGAGCGTCTATTAAAGTATGAATCTAAACACCCTGCTCTCTATTGCTAATGGAGAAAACTGTTTGAGTTAAAATGTCTGTTTTTGCAAAACAAATGTGTTCTCTATTTTTGTAGATCTTAGATTTTCTACTGATTGGATAATCCAAATTTATCGAGTTCTTCACCACCCAGAGGGAGATTCTGAGGGCCAATAATGAAACAACTCATAAAAAAAAGAAAGAAAGAAAGAAAGAAAGAAACGGTTTAAGAACACTGGCTAAGGGTTTATTCTTGAATCTGCTGGAATGGAGGAAAGGTCCAGCCTCCCAACGGTCTTCCTTTGAGTGACCCCGAACTGGTGCTGTTGTCTGGGATGTTAGAGAAACAATGAAGTTATAACTTCTTCTAAAACAAAATCATTCAGACTTAAATAATAAAAAAAAAAAAATAGTCCACGTTTCCTTGCAGGCTGGGAGCACAGGATAAAACCCCAGGGCCTTAAAAACTTCAGCTCTGCCTCCAGCAGTTTATGGAAACACTAAACTGCAATCGATGTAAATACGGCGCTTCGCTCTCCTGAGACGAGCAGGAGCGCCGGGCGCCGAGGGCGCGCGGTTCGCAGAGGCCACCGCGCCGCCCGCCCCCACCCCAGGCTCCCTGCGCGGCCGCCGGGCCCCGCGGGCCTGTCGGGCGTACGGCAAGCTGCTTTCTTGTTTTTCTAGACTAGTTCTCACTGCCTTACTTAAATCGAGTTGATAAACTTAATGCAACTGTTTCTATGGTCCCAGAGAAGGGACCGCGATGTGACTGAAAACTCTCCGACTGTAGTAAGCTTTAGGATTTTCACTGCACTGCTGTGTTTGGTGGCTGTGCCGGTCGCTTGCTTTCTGTGTGTTTGCCCCGCCTTTGGTATCTTAGCAAAGAAAAAAATATATATATCTTAAAAAAAAAAACAAGATAAAAAAAGGAAAAAGGAAAAAAAAAAGAGAAAAAAAATTAAAAACAAGAGCCACATTCCATTTCTAGCACTTTGGGAACTCTCAGTATTCTTTCGTGTCTTCTGAGCATCACCGGATGCGACAGGCAATAACGCTGTCCGCGACACCGGACAGCCCCTCTTGTGGCGTGTGTGTTGGTCCCATTTTGTCCCGTGCTGCCGCCCCCTGCCCCCTCTGACGCCGCGCGATCGCCCCCGCGACGCAGGCTCAGCTCCGAACGTCACCGGGTTCTCATATCGGAACATGTCCAGTTCTCCCCCGTAGCCCCTGTGGTCTGTGGTGCTGGTCACGGTATTGCCCACCTCCCTCCATGGAGCGGAATCTGTCTTGGAGGAAGTCTGAGCTCAGTAGAGTAGAGGGTTTCGTTGCTATGCTTGTAACAAGTAGAAAACTTTGTATTTAAAGTTTATTCTTGGTCATTATTTATTATTATAATACATCGGTTGACAGAACTTTATTCTGGTATAGAAAGTATTAAAAGTTGTTTTTTCAGCAATGACTGTTTTCTTTCTGCTGTTAGAATAAAATGTCTTTGAAGCAGTCCAGTTTTATCCAGTGTTTTATGCAATAAAACCTCTACCTCTGGAAAAAACAAACATCTTTTCCTTTCACTTATGTTTGCAAGGACGTGGAAGACAGGTGGCTGCAGCTCGGCCAGCCTCTGGTAAGACCGGGCCCCATGCCGCTTCAAAGAAGCGGAAAGAAGCCCCGCGGCCACAGGGACTGACGCCGAGTTCGTTCTGTGCAGTACGAACAGGGTGTGCGCACGTGTCGTGTGCGTGCATGGGTGTGCAGGTGTGTGCGGGTGTGCCCGTATGGGCTGCACTTCCGGAAAGGCATGCAGACACGGTTTCCATAAGGTAAAGCCTTTGGAAATAAAAATGCTTTTTATATCACCATAATTATAGGAGACACTTACAGCACTGGGATCTATTATTTCCCTTTACTAGTAGAAAGTTTTTTTCTTTTTTAAAATCATTAAATGCAGGGACATCTATTACCTCCAAATTTTCAGAGGATGATCTGAATCCTTGCTCTAGAAGCCAAGGCAGAGAACAAAGACTGGTGGTGCCCGGTGGCAGTGCCCGGCACAGCGGAGCCCTGGCACTGGTCGGCGCGGCTGGGTGTGTGCGCCCCACACGGGGGCCCCAGCCGCGCCTTCACTCGGTTCTGTTGTCCTGGGTTTGTCTTTGAGTCCGACTGGATCCGTGCACGGGGCAGCGCTGGACGAGGAGGGTCCACAGGACTGTTGCTGGCCTGGGGGCCGCCCTGTGTATAGGACCTTGTGAGTCACCGTGTTTCTTTCAGGCTGTTGGGGTCGCCGGAGGAGCAGGTGATGAATGAGACCCTCTGTAGCCCAGACTGTTGTCACAAACAGCACAGGTGAGTCACAGGGCTTCCCATGTGGGGCCAGGGAATGACCCCGTCAGGGAAGGGGGTTCACTGAGGGGTCACGACTCCACGGACGTGATATCCCCAAACCCAAGGGCATCCGCAGGCCGGGGAGAGCAGAGAGCAGGCAAGGGGGGTCTCGGGGGTCTCTGGAACCTTAGCGACCACTGGCTTCACCATAAGGAACATGGCGTCGGGGCTCCTGCATCGTCAAGGGACTTTGGACACCTGGGCTTTGTTGGCAGTCCCCCGGTTTTTACTGTTGGCTCAAATGTGTTTTACCACACTCTGTAACAAATGGGTGACCGAGGCATGGCTTATCCATGGAATGGAATATTACCCGGCCGTGAAAAGGAATGAAGCGCTGACACCCCCTGTCACGTGGACCAGCCTTGCCAGGAGAGTGTCGAGTGAAAAAAGCCAGTAACCAAAGGTCACCTGGGACACGGTTGCATGTGCGCGGAATGTTGGAAACAGGCCAATCCACGGAGACGGGGCGGCTGCGTGGGGGCGGGGCGGGACGGGCGGCCGGGACGGCTAACCGGGCCGGTCTCTTTCTGGAAGGATAAGAAGATTCTAAAATCAGGCAGCAATGATGGTGGCCCAGCTCCAAAAATACTAAAAATCACTGAAGTACACGCTGAAAGGGTGAGTTTTATGGTACGTGAATGATCTCTGAGTATAGCTATTGTAACATGAAAATAAAACTGGGAGGAGGTCTTTGTCAGAAGTATCAGCATATAGTTCCATCCAAATATTTTGAGCTCTCACAGAGCCGTAAAGCGGTGTCACGTTGGCATGTTGTGAAGAACTGTAGAGTCGGGGGTGGGCTGACAGAAACGTGGCCCCTTGCTTATTAAGCTCCTTATGGCGGCCTGATCTTGACCAACTTAACTGTTCTGAGTTCATCGATCGTATCTGTAAAATTATGAATTAAATGCAGTGAAGCACAAGACATCCATGTAGGTTTTGTAAAGTGCCCTGCAAAGGCTAGGTGTCGTCGCAAGTCATGGGCAACTCTGAGATTAGTTTCCTGCCCCCAAGGCACTGCACCCTGAAAAGCCCTGGGCGGGGGCACTGCCTGGGGTCCCTGGCCAGGGCTCCCCAGAGACAAGTGGGTCCTGGGCCAAGGTCTTAAACTTTTTGTTTTCTGGTTTCCTCCTTTGGAAAATCAGAGTAGTGACGATTCCCGTGCCATTCTCAGGGGGCAGGGGCGGCGGGAGGGAGCTGGTGTCAGGTTAGAGGTCATTCCACCCACTCGTTGAAGGGACGTTCACAGGGGACCTACAATGTGTCGGGCGCCAGGCCACGGGCTAGAGGCCCACAGACCTCCGTCTACGGAGCAAACCTCCTTCAATCTGATCACGGGAAACGGATCTTAAATATCCCTAAGAGGAAATTCCAAGAGAGCACGGATTTCCCATGTCACGGGAGAGTCCCCCCGAGGTGACAAGAACGGAGACGGGAGGGAGGCAGGGCCAGGTGGAAAAGCCACGTGAGCGAAGACCCCGGCAGGTTCTGTGATCCTGGCCGACGGGCCCCGTTCCCGAACCTGCTCCTTCGTCTTCAGTCCGGACAGGGTGCGGCTCACGTGGGCCCCCCGCCCACCAAGGTCAGAGCGGAGGGTCCAAGTGAGAGCTGGCAGAGGGCGCCGGGCCCCCCAGGCGGCAAGGACTGTGGCTGGAGTGCAGACGGTCAACCTGCACACTGGGACGTCGAGGGCCCTCTGCAGACACGTGGCCTTCAGGCCCTGCTCAGAGGTCAGCTCTGAGGTCAGCTCAGAGGTCAGCTCTGAGGTCAGCTCTGAGGTCGGTTCTGAGGTCAGCCAAGACAAGGGTCCCTGGACTACATCCCAATGACGACTTTTTAAATTTTTAAATTTCCTTCCTCACTTGAGGATATGTTTATTGAGTTTAGAGAGAGGAAGGGAGAGAAACATCTATTTGTTGTTCCACTTATTTGTGCATTCATTGGTTGATTCTTTTTTTTAAATTAGTTTTAAAATTTTTATTTATCTCCAGAGAGAGAAGGGAAGGGAGGGAGAAAGAGAGGGAGAGAAACATCCATGTGTGGCTGCCTCTTGTGCGCCCCCTACTGGGGACCTGGCTTGCAACCCAGGTCTGTGCCCTGACTGGGGAATCGAACCGGCGACCCTTTGGTTCGCAGGCCGGCGCTCAGTCCACTGAACCACTGGGGCTCATGGGTTGATGCTTGTATGTGCCCTGACCAGGGATCGAACCTGCAACCTTGGTGCATCAGGCCAACACCAGCCAACTGGGCTGCCCGGCCAGACCCGTAGCAGCTGAGATCCCGCAGTGATGGCCAACGCCTAGGGGCGGCAGTCCCCAAGAAGCCGCGGGGGCTCCTGAGCCCAATCCGGGGACTTGGTGTGGCCCTGGGTCGCCCCTCTGTGGACGGGTGTGGCCGGGGTGGCTGTAGAGAACCTGAGTGGGTGATCACCGATGTCCCAGCAGCTCCCTCCTCCGGCACACGTCCTAACCAGGCCGGGCAGGTGGCCAAGGGGCTCAGGATCGAGGACTGGCCACGGGGGGAGACGCGGGTTCGGCCCCGCCTCAGCACGGCACCTGCGCGGGACGGCTGACAGGTCCCATGGCGCAGGCAGCTCTCTGCAGCGCCCTTGACTGGTGCCTCCGATTTAACGCACTCTCGGTGAGAGATTGAATGAACCTCCTCCTTCCAAGAGCCGGGGTAGTGCTACGGGGGCCTCGCTTCCCGGCGGCCGGAGCTGCTGCGCGGCGGAGACCCGGCGCTAAGGTAGCGTGTTGCGCCGAAACTCGTGCAAAGATGCCGAGCCAGCACGCCGTCTCTTGCCGTTTGGGGCTTGCGCACGGCGCCCCCTGCTTAACGTCTGTATTGTAACAACATGTTGTGAAAGCCTCACCTGGCGTATGGTAAGCGCCGTCCAAGGAAATCGGTGCCGGCATTGTGGCCTTTGTTCCGAGAGAGGCGGGCCCGGCGTTCCTGCGCGCTGGACGCCCGTCTCCACGGGGAAGGGAAGAGCGCGTTGCGTCAGGCGGCATTAAAAACGCCGCCCAGCTGGGCTTGCTGTGTAGGGCTTGAGCGGAGTTTTAATTCCTCACCTGTTGAGAGGAAGGAGTGGGGTGGGGGAGGGAAGGGAAGGGCTTATATGAACGGGGAAATCACAGGCAAAGAGGAGGGGGAAAATTTAAATGATCCCAGACCGAACTGTTTTGCTGTTAATACAGAAATACAGTGCAAGACACATTTAATGGGCTCTATTTTTTATTATACTATGCTGAATAATTAAGTTTGAAGCTAAGTGTCACATGGATTTATCTTTTAATTAAAAAAGCATGGTTCACGCATATTTGAGTGGTAGTCCAAATAAATGCAATATAGAAATTTATGTTTGTTTATCTAGGTGTTAATTACCTAGAGATTGTTCTGGATTAGTTCTTTTTATAAAGTGTCATAGGCTCATGTCAGGAGGAATAAAGAAAAAGCTAGCCCACGAAACCCGGTCCATTTGCTAACTCCAGTGCTGGTCTGACCTGGAGGGGCGGGGAGAACTTTGGGGGTTGTTAATGGGCTACACATGCCCCCATTCCACCCACGCAGTCGTTTTTAGGAAATCTTTCTGGGATACTGAGGCACAGATATATCCGCGTTGCTTTGCAACCGCTTGTCCACAGCTATTTATGAAATGTGGGGTTGTTTACGCTTCAGGCTCTGAGGGGTTGGGCTGGGAGAGGCCTGGGGAGGTGCCATGCATCCAGCTACCTGAGCTGGCAGCTGCAGCTCCTGGGCCTGGGAGGTGGGGACGGGGGTCCCGGGAGCCAGGGGCCCCCGGGATGCCGGCTGTCTGCAGTGTGTCAGCCTCCCTGCGGCTCCCAGAAAAGGGAGCCAGGTAGAGGTGACAGGTCGCATTTGCAGGTCAAGGAAGCGTGGGGCCAGTGGAACCAGAGACCCACCCGCAGTTCACCACCTCCAGGTCAGAGCCCGGATTTCTGGAAGAAATGGAAGGTTTGGGTGCGGAGGTTCAGCGGGAGAGACGTGGACCCTCCTTAGTCTGGAGAAGTGCAGGCCCCCGGGAGGTCTCAGTGGGCGCAGGCCTGTGCCGGGGGCGGGGGCTTTGCATTTGCTGCGTCTCCCAGCCTCTTTCTACTGGGCACCAGGCCCCGTTTTTAGCTGTCAGAGCACCAGAGAGCCCACGAAAGCTGCAGCAGGCCTCGATGTGTTCGCCAGGCAGGGCGGCCTTTTCCGTAGGGGCGTAAAGACAGCAGAGACCTTGCTCAGCAGTGTGGCTGTCCAGCCGGCTGGGGGCAGGGGACCCCGAGAGCAGACCAGCCCTGTGTGGGGCTCTGGGCCGGGGGCGCTTTGGCTTCCAGTTGTGTTCCCCCTGCCGCCGGGGGACCAGACCGGTGGCGGGCGGGGTCACTGGGCAGTGCACATGGCGGACCCAGAGTGGGGTGTGGCACCGAACTGGGGCACTCTTGTTGCCAGGATCGGGGGTGGGGACCTCGCCTCAGAACCAGCCTGGGGCCTCCTGGGGGTCAAAGCATGAAAGGGCAGGGCCCGGGGATGACCTACTGCCCGGGCACCAGCCGGAGACCCCATTACTGCAGACAAGGATCAATGCCTCCTGTCTTTTAAATTATTGACACTTAAACTGTGTTTTCCTCCCAAATAGCTGTCCATTTCCTCCCTGGGGGCGCTGCTGGTCACTCATTTGGGCCTGAGCCCTGAGTGTTGGGTACACGGCAGAGGACACGAGACAGGGTGCCGACCCCACCGGCCACCTCACTCATCTGGAATCAGCCAAACAAGGCGATGGGTTGGCTAGTGGGGTGCGGTGCCCACGTTGTGTCCAGAGGGCCACGGCGCGGAGCTCTGAGGGCGGACCGGCTGCCTGCGGCCCCTGCAGCCCTATGCACAGAGGGAGCCCCACATGGGGCCAGCCATTGGTCTGGGAGGACACGGAGGGACCTGTGTGCCCACGAATGCCCGCGTTTACTCTTTGTTTTGACTGAAGTGACACACATCAAATGAACCGTTTCAGAGTGTGCCATTGAATGACCACGAACACATTCACTGTGCCGGGTGGCCGCCGACTGTGCTAGGGTCCCACACACCTTCTTTACCCCCAAAGGAAACCCTGTATCTACTAAGCAGTCACTCCTACCCTCCCACCACCCCCACCGGCCTCTGGCCAGCACGAGTGGGCTTTCTGTCTCTGGGGACTTACCTGTTTGGGACATTTCCCGTGAATGGCATCGTGTAACACGTGGCCTTTGGTGCCTGACACATCTCATTCAGCACAATGTGGTCCAGGGCCATCCATGCTGTGGTGCGTGTCCGGGGACCGTTCTTTTCCGTGGGCGAATAACGCCCCATTGCGTGTACAGACTGGGCTGCGTTCGCTTGTTCCCGTGCGGACGGACGCTCGGGCTGCCCTCACCAGTCGGCTGTCCCCAGAGGGCACGGCTGTGGAGGCTTCCGTGCAAGTGTTTGGGGGCCGGGTTGCAGTTTTTTCGGGCATATCCTAGGTGTGGGCTTGCTGGGTCGTTAGCTAGTCTATGTTCCAGTTTTTGAGGAACCACCAAACTCCATCAACTTCTCATTCGACACATCAGCTCACGGTAGGGCCCGGCCCCTTGTGTTAGAATAAACCCCATTCTCCCCTCGTTGCCTCAGGGCCCCCCGTGACCTGGCCCTGCCGTCCCTCTCACTCCACCCTCCACCTCGCTTTCTCTCGGTGCCTCTGTCTCTCGTCCCAGGCGCTGTGTCCGCACACCTGCCCCTGCGCCCGGGCCTCCGCACTCGCCGTCCCCGCTTGCCCTTCCCTTTCTTAGGTCTCAACTCAAATGTCCCTCAAAGAAGTTTTCTGTCACCAGCGGATTCACACATTCCTGGCCCCTGTGTCCGTCACAGCCTGCCCCCCGATCCCGTATCCCGTGGAGCAGTACTTAATTACTCCAAAAATACCTGGTTCGCTCCTTGGTTGACGTGTTACGACCTGCCTTCCTCACTGGGGCCTAAGTCCCGTGAGAGCTGGGACCTCTCGTCCAGAGGCCGGGGTGAGCAAGGCCGCGGACAGAGTGAGGCCCCCGGCGAGTCCTTGCTGAACAAGTGAAGGCGCCCGGCCCCGTTACCGCCGATAGTAATCGCGAGAGCCTGGTGGCCGTCCGTTAGCTTTTAAGAAGTCCCTTCGGAGGGTCCAGAAATAAGACCCCCAAACGAAGAAGAGTATTGACTGAGCCTGGGGGCCGCCCCTCGTGTCCTGGGGAGCTGGACTGTGGCCCTTCCTGCCGCAGTGCCGGGCGTGTCCCGGGGGCGGGAGGGGCCGGCGTCCCCCAGCGCTGACAAAGTTGCCCCAATTCCCTACACGCTGGGTTCCCTGAGAGCAGCCCCCATACTCTGCAGAAGGACTCGGAGCTTCCGAGCGGGGAGCTGCTCTCGGGTAACCGGGACCCAAGTTCCTGGCTGCCAAGCTGGGTGCCTCCTCCTCCCCCCGAGCCTCAGTTTCCTCTTCTGCGAAAAGGCAGCCGACACCCGCCGCACAGGCCCCTGCAAGCACAATGGGGCCGCTGCCCACGCCAGCGACTGGCACAGCCGCTCAATGGAAACAGGAGTGTCCTGGCCCGCGGTGGCGCGTGGGGAGGATGGGACCCTCGCCTGCCCTGCTGACCATGGCCGCACTCGTTCCTGTGCCCCTGGGGTCACCGCCTTGCCTTAATGCCTTTCCATCTCTCAGCTTGCCGAAGGGGTGATTTTCTGTGACGTCCGCATAAACGCTTCGGGGGTAATTCACGAGGAGGAGCAGCCGCTTCTAGAATGGATGGTGTGGGGCGAAGGGGACGCTTTGGAGGGCCGTTGTGAGTTATTCTGATGCGTGTGACAGGTCTGCCCGGGGACTGGAGCAGGGGCAGGTGGCGGGAGCCTGGGGAACCGCTGCCCCGTCCCCGGGCCCAGGCCCTCGCACGGAGGTCCTCCCCACCTCAGGACGGGGCGCGAGGGGCCTCGCCTGGCCAGGCAGAGGCCGGGTCCGAGAGACGGTGAGGCGCAGAGAGCGCGTCTGTTAGCAGTGACCCCGCCTGACCTGCTCCCGGCCGTGTCCCCTGTTCACTGCCGGCTCCCCTAGGGGAGGGGGAGGCTGCTGTGGGGCACCAGGTGTTTAAAATAGTTTGTTTGCCTTGAAGATGTGAGGCTGCGCTCCAGCTCCACCCATCAGGGCCTCGGGACATGGCTGGTGTGGGAAGAGCCCTTGGAGGTCCCGGGGCCCCACGTGCCCTCTCGGGAGATGGGGACGCCAAGGGCTCCACAGGGCGCGGAGCTTGGCGCCGCAGCCATAGGAAATGAGCACACTTGTTACGTCTGAAGCTCTTCGGCGTTATTTACAGAGCGATGTCTAAAGGTTGTTCCTGTGGTTTTGTAATTACTGACGCAGGTTTGTGTCCCCAGAGGGAAGAATTCATTGATTCCAGCATGTGCCCCTCTGACCCTGACGGTCAGGAGACGCCTGGGAACCGAGCTGGTCGACCAGTTGTCTCAGACCTCACCCAGGGAACGGTCCGCGATCCATCGCGGTCTGACCCGGGGTGCGTGCTGGGCGTGGCCGTACAACCATGCGCCAGACCTGAGCTCTGCCCTCCCGAAGGGCACAGGTCGTGACCTCAGGAAGGACCCCAAAATCTGCACTGCACTGAGCCCTGGGGCACGTCTCCTTCTCCAGGGGGCTCCTGGCTGGCCTGCCCCCCCCATGTCGGAAACTCCCCCCTCCGTGACTCAGTCTCTGCGTGATGGACCACGAGGGTGGTGGGGAGAGAGCTGAGCTGGAGAGCCCACTCCCGCGGGAGCGTGGTGCGGCCAGGCCGTGGGCCTCGCACAGAGACCGGGGCTGGGTGTGCGGGGCCGAGGGAGAGGGCAGAGGCGTCAGGAGGAAGGGTCGCCGTGCCCCGGAGCAGGGACCCAAAGGTGCCCTGTGGCTTCACTGCCTCCATGGCAGGCCAGGGAGACGGGAACCCCAGCGGCAGGTTGAGGGTCCCGGGGTCTACAGGGTGCTGTGCATGGACTGGCCCCACTGGTTGCCAGTGTTTTTGTTGTCATGGCGATCGGGAGGGGACTGACAGATCTGTCACTGCGGGAAATTGACATATATCACACTGCCCCCCAGGAGGACTTTCAAATGCCAGTTACAGTGGAGGGAGGACCCTGGTTACCGCGTACCAGCGGCACATGCCACGTCCACCGCCTCCCCCTTTCCGGGTCCCCGTCCCACTCTGGACAGTAATTTCCTCTCGGTCCCGAGGCACAGGGCTGAGACACGAGGGCATCCAGGACTCACGGCCGTGCAGCCTGCGGCGTGCGTCTGTCTCCACATGGACTGGACGGGGTCAGCCAAGGGCATGGCTCAACCGGCTCCCGCAGAGCTGCAGGGACCCCCGGAGGGAAACTGCTTCACCCGTACCTCTCGGTCCCACCTGCAGGCGTGAACCGGGTTCCAGTCCAAACTTCCTGAATCCCAGTCCAACCAGGTCACACCCCCTTCCACTTTCAGTTCCTGGCGCAACCACCGCTCCCGCCGCCAAAACCGGAGCTGGCCCGCTGACAGCCAGCCCACTCACAGGCATAACGCGGTGCCCGGCTCCGGTGCGCGTGCTGCCCTGAGCCCAACCCTCTTCCTCCTGGACGGGCACTGGTGGCACGTCCCCGTGTGTATCTGCACAGAGCCGGGGCGGGGGCTTTGGTGGGCTGGACCCAGATCTGAACCCCAGCTCTGCTCAGAAGGCGGGGGGCTTTGGCTGGCGTGTCCGTTCACCTCTGCAGGTGTGTCGTGAGTAGGCCTGTGCGGGCGCCAGCCGGGCCCGTGGTGGGCGCCGTCCCGCGTGCCAGGGTGAGAGAGCAGTGCTAATGGATGGAGTGGCCTTCGGGCACTGCCGTCTCCCCTAAAGTGGATCATTACTCCGTATGGAATAAATAGTGTTGTTGGCTGATTTGCTTAAGGCTAATGAGTCCATGTCTAGCACCTGAGAAGCCAGAGAACAAGACATGTTTTTCTCCATTGGCTTCTATTGATGTATTAATTAATGAAACCCAAGGTTCCCCATTGAGCTGTAGGAGTGTTTAAATCACCTCGGAGCTGCACGGAGGGCATCCCCCCGCCTGCTCCCAGGTGCTGCCGGGCCGGGGGTCGGCATGTCTTCCTGGGGCCAGGCCTGGTGGGGCCGGGACTGTCAGCCAGGAGGTGAGCCCTCCTTCGCGGGCACCAGCGGCCCCGGCAGCAGGACCGCCCCAGGCCCAGGCCTTCCTTGGGGCTCCGCGCAGCTCCTCCCTCTCTTCCCATGACCTTTCTGGTACCTCCAAATGGCCCCAAGACCCGACCTCGTGACTTGCTGACTTCATGCTGACTGACGACCTGTCTGGGATGAGGCTGTGAGAGTCTTGGGGAATTGTGTCCCCTACGGTTAGTTGGTTGATTGGTGTTTTTGTTGGTCTTCGTTTAATCCTCATCCAAGGGTATGTTTATTGATTAGAGAGAGAGAGAGAAACATTGATTGGTTGTCTCCCAGATGTGCCCTGACCAGGGACGGAACCTGCAGCTTCTTGGTGCACAGAACGACACTCCAGCAGCTGGGCCGCTGGCAGAGCGGGCGGGCTGGTCGCAGCGGGGTGCGACCCGGCGTCAGCACCACACGGGCTTGGGCTGCAGCTGCCGCCGGCACTTGGCCGCCAGACAGACTTGGTCAAGCCATTGATATCTGTGAGCCCGAAGTCCCTGTCAGTGTGGCGGCGAGAACAAAGGTGTGGGCCCCGCCGGGCCCGCTGTGACAGTCACGTGGCCGAGCATGTGCAAGGCGGTGCCTGGGACGGGGTCTGCGTAGAATAAGTAAAGGGCACATCTTATTAAATAGGGAGTGAGGGAAATAAGATTGGTGAAACTTTACTCCTTGGAAAAATAAAATGGCATTACTTTTCATACCTTCCGGCACTTCGGCTTTTCTAATGATGCCAAGCAGAGACCTGACGGCAGGGGCCCCCGGCCTGCGCCGTGGCCTGTTGGGAGCCGGGCCGCACAGCAGGAGGTGATCGGCGGCCCAGGGAGCAAAGCCTCGCTCACGGCACCGCTCGAGCCCCGCCTCCTGCCTCGCCTGGCCCCCGCCGGCCCCTGGGAACCCTGTCTTCCATGGAACTGGCCCCTGGTGCCGAAAAGGCCGGGGAACCGCTGCCCTGAGGGACCGGCGTCCACACTTAGACTCAGTGTGTGCTGAGCACTTTACTTTCCACGCAGAAGGAGAAAGTCATGTGAAAAATTTGCTGTCATCGTGGCTTACACTTCTCCCGGCGATTCTGCCAGAAACGTGCCTCTTTATCTTGGTCCCTCCGGAAAACCACGCACTCGCCCTGCCCGAGGGGTGACCCCGTGACCCCGTGTCCCGCGGTGACCATGTGCCCTCGCTCCCCACGCACCCTGCGGCCCAGGCCAACCTCCCGTCCAGCCCAGGAAGCTCTGCATGCCGCCTGCTCTCTCGCCCGTGGCCACGCCGCGGTCTGCGGCCACCAGTCCCCAGCCCGAAGGAGCCAGGCCGCCTGAGAACATCCTGCATCCCGGCCGCCCTTGCCCGGCCCTGGGGCCGGGGGCGCGGGGTCCCCAGGAGCAGGGCGACGCGTCTTGCCTTCGCCAGGCCGCCGTCAGACGGCCAAGACCAGGAGCCCCGCCCCTCGGAAGTGTGCGTGCAGGCTCTGCGCCCGTGACGGCGAGCCCCTGTCTCCTCCCCGATGCCACTCTCGGCGGCACACGCAGGACACCCGCGGACTCCCCCGCGCCCACGCCACGCCCGCCGGTGCCCCCCCAGCCTTCCTCCCCTTCCCCCGCAGACCCACACACTGAATGTTTGCAGGGTGGATTCTCTATTTGGAATCAATAACCACTTAGAATTAAAATTCGAGCCGAACTACAAACCATAAAAGCCCCTGATTATTTCATTAGTAATTTGCTAATTGGCATTAGAGATCCAATTATACATTCCAAATATTTGATGAATTATTTCGGTGCTGTATAGAAAGCTGGGGCTGGGGACAGGGACCACGTTCCTCAGGAAGCACCCGGCCCAGAGGGACGGCTCGCAGGAAGCACTCGTGCCTGCCTGTGCCTGGAGCCAAACACAGGGCCGAGGATGTGCCCTGGGGGGAAGGAGTCCCGCCCCCCGCCCCGGGGGGCCGCCAGCGTGGCGGGGTGCCCAGCCGGCGGCCAGAGCCCACGGCCCCAGGATCCCTTCCTCAGGGGCACCCCTGTTCACCCTTTTCTCCTGAAGACAGTGTTTCTTCTGTGTTGATCTGCTTCCCACAACATGAGGCGGTCTCTCCCACCTTGTCTTGCAGACTGGCTTTTTTTTGACTTGGGTAAGGAGGAGGCAGCCTCCCCCGCAGCCCTCATCCGCCTGGGCCCTCTCTCAGCCGCCCTGTCTGCATCGGACACCAGGTGGCCCCCACAACCTTCTCAGAATAGATTTGCATTGGATCCAGCACAGCTCAGGCTTTTTCCCTTAAGGTGTGGGAGGGCAGTTTCTCCAGGAGAAAAAAAAAGATTTCAGTGCGTGAAAAAAGATGCCCAAATGTTCATTTCTGTTTCTTCTGACGGTAGTGGGCGTGGAGCCCTGCAGCTGGCAAGGGGCCCTGAGGCCCCGGTGTGCCCGGGAGCCCCGTCCCCTGAGCACATGCCCCCTGGACCGACATCTCCGTCCTGACGTCTCCGTGGGATGGTGCACAGTGACATGCAGCCCTCGTATCTGCAGCCACGTGTTTGTTCTTGGTTGGCCCGACTCTCCGCAGACCCCAGTGCGTCTGCCTGTCATGTGGCTGGACAGAGAAGCTAAACTGGGCATCAAAATCAAAACAGTGAAGCCACCCTGGCACAGCGCTCAGCCTGCACGGGGGGCGGGGGATGGGGTGGGGGCGCGGAGCAAAATACGTCCCACCCACTATCATTCCCATAACTGACTGTGGGAGGCCACATGCGGACCTTCAGTGACCGGTGCAGAGAAGTCCGGAGGGCAAGGGGGTGATGTGGGGGCAGAAGGCGTGTGGAGCTCACACACGTGTCTCATGGATCAGAAGGGCACCATTAGCTCCGAAAGGGTCAGCGGGCCCCGTGCAGCGGACGAGGGTCACACTGCGCGCCCACCGCTCCTCCAGCTGCGCTCCGGTGCACAGAGCAGGCCACCAGGAATTACATCCAGGACCCCGGCAGCCCTCACCTGGACGAAGCAAATGCCACGCCCTCACAGGCCGACCGCTGCAGGTCCACTGCGGGCATCCGGGGACGACCGCACGCAGGGACAGTTGAAAGCCTGTCCGTGCTAGTCCACAGACACCCTCGGTGGGAAGGGGAGAAGCAAGAAGACCCACATCCTGAGCCTGTGCCCCGCCCCATGCCGCACTGGGCCGTGCGGCTGTTGCTTTGCTGCCCAGGAGAGTCGGCTCTAAAACAAGACAGTGCCCGCCCCGCTGGTCTTGGAAAGGCCGGAGCGCCACCCCGGGAAGGACGGGAGGAGGAGGCCATGTTGGCTTAGGGTTCTGGGCCCTACCGGCTTCTGGGCTTTAAAACGTGTCTGCATTCTAACCGGCCTGTGCAGCCGGATACACCAGTTTTTATGAGAATCTCCCCCAAATCCCTTGGGAAATCGGGTGAGTTTAAAATAAACACCAGTAAAGTGACTTTCAGTAGATCTGGCTGCAGTCTGTGACCTCTGCTCCCGTCTGGACCTGGAGCCCTCGGACATGGTGATGCTTCTAGAAGCATGAAATGCGCTTGTCCTGTCCCCAGACCCTGGGATAAGTGTCCTGAAGGAGCAGGTCCCTATTCTGCATAGGGTACCTTCAGGCCTGTCGCCCCCACACCTGCGTCCAGCCGCTGCTCCTGGGGTCCCCACAGGGCCCTCGCCCCGACCCCACGCGCTGCGGCCCCTCCGTCGGGGCCGCCCTACCAGCTCCGCCCTTCCCGAACCCCTTGAAAGGATCAGTTCTCCCCTGGCTCAAGATCAGTATCTAACAGCTGAATGAAGGAGAAAGTGCTGTCTTTTAACTGGAAACAAAGAGTGGACGCGGAAAGTTCTTTACCATCCAGGTAAATGCAGAATCAGGGCTGGCAGGTCTGAGTGGCGGAGGGGAGGCTCGCCTGGCCTGGCTCCTTCTCCATCCCTTACAGCCCACGAGAGCCTTGGCGGGCGGCAGGTCCTCTCCTACAGGAAGTCTTTCCGTCCGCAGCCAGGATGCTCCCGGGGGCCGCCATGGGCCCGCTCCACCGTTCCAGGAAACAGTCCATGCCTGACCCCCGCTCCCGGGCACATGTGACTGACGTCTCCGTGGGACGACTCACAGTGACATGCAACCCTCGTATCTGTAGCCACGTGTCTGTGCCCCGGGGCCGGAGGCCTGGTCCCAGTTCCGTGCTCAGGATCGATGTGATTTTAAGGCGGTGAGAGTGTAGAGTGAGAGCCAGAGGGGGACAGGCCCGTTCAGGGGAGGCCACTGGCAGCCGGACCGCGTGGGGATGCTGGCCCTGTGCACAGTCCCTGTCGGCGCTTCTGCACGGATGACACGTGGGACAACACAGCAGGGAGGCAGGCTGGGACAAGGCACTTCGGGGAAGGGCATGCAGAAAGTTGCCAGACCCTGGGGGCGTGAGCCACCGAAGCCCTTGGGTCTGACCTTCCACGCAGACAAGACAGTCGGGGTGATGGTGGCTGGCGAGACGAAGGGGCGCAGGAGTGGCCACCTGGGCCAGACGCCGTTCACGGCGACGGCTTACCTGTGATGCCCCAACTTTGTCTCTTACCTTTAGGGTCCTGGAGGTTCTGAAGTGCCTTCTGCCTCTGAGACCAGCCCTTGAGACGGGAACCTTGGGGGTCAGGAGGGGTCGGGAGTCCACGGCGGGAGGAGCGGTGAGTTTCCAGACAGGGTGTTTCCGGGACTTCACCAAAAACGCCTGGATCCTGAGCACCCAGTGGGGAGAGACCCAAGTGAGAGGCCACTCGTTCCTTCCCCAGCTCCTGGCAGGCACGATGGGACCGTGTCAGGGCGTCTTCCCAGGCTAAGTGTCTCCTGTCACCAGGTCCTGCGAACACAAATACACGCCCAACCCTCACACACACACCCCTGACCTACAGACACGCCCTCACACACACCCGACACATGCGCCCAGGCTGCAGAGAAGGTGAGAGAGGCCTGGCCCTCCGGTCCCTGCGCACCCTCGTCCGCCTCCGAGCGGCACGTCGGGCGCTGTGCCAGGGAGCCGGCAGAAAGGTGTTGGTGTCCCTGCCCTCGGGCACTTACATACCATTGGGAGAGACACACACTGATCTCTGGTAAAAGGTGACATGTCCTGGGAAGGAGAGAAAGACACTTGGTGGAGGACAGCGGGTAACCAAGGTGTCCTCTGGCCCGGTCTCGGGCGGTGGGGGCGAGAGTGGGGGCTACTAGCTGTGTTTGGAGAAAATAGAAGAAAATTCTCTAAGTACAGAAGCAACTGAGGCCATTGTGCCTCCTGAGGGAGAGTGTCGGTAGGGAGGAGATGACTGTCCCTTGTCCTGGGGCCACAATGTGGTGACATTGACCTGGTGGCTGGCCCAAGTCAGGGGTCAAAGGGAGCTTCCCATACACCGCGTTGGGACGTACTTGTTGGAGTTGCTGGGCCATCAGTGAGACAGGCAGGAAGGGGGTTTCTGGGAATAAGGGAGGACATGGGGTCCAGGTTTGCGAAAGGATGAGAGGCTTTTAAGGGAGAGGGGGTCTGGTATTGAGCTCCGATTGTCCCGGGGGTGCCTGTGCCCGCCGCAGCCGCAGGCGGCGCTCTGGGCGGGGGGCGGCCCGGGGCACGGCCGACAGCGGCCGGCGGGGCAGAAGCTCCCAAATGCGGCTGGAGCCGGAAGTCGGAGTCAGAGGCCCGGGCCTCTGGGGGCGGATTTGGACGTGTCCCAGGTCACGAGGTCGGGGTTGCCGCTGATGCTGCCTTGCATCTGGATCCCATCAAGGCCGAGAGCGGGGGGCGGGGGGCCTCCGCCCGGTTACACGGCACCCGCGCGGCTACTGGAGTGCTTTTAAAACCTGAGTGCGGGTCGGATTCTGAAGAGGGAGACTCGGGGTTCCAGGGCTGCTCTGAAGGAAACCTTTCATTAAATCTGAGTGACTTCAGCAACTGGCACTAATGGCTCTGAAGTGCGGACAAGTGGGTGTCCCGCCGAACCTGCTCTCTTGAAGGGCTGAGGACCACGAGTGGCGGGTGTGGGGCCGGCGGCGTCCCCGGCGGAGCGGGGGCGGGGGCGGGGTGGGTTGCTGAGCCGCTCGAACGTGGCCTTGCCTTAAAAGCTTCTGGAAATGGTGCCCCACGGTGTCTGCACACAGACAGCAAGGGAAGGTCTGTCTGCTCCTCCCTGGATTCTGTGTTTTGTAAATGAGTTTGGAGCCAATTAACAAAGGCTCCCTGTTGGGGGTACTGCCCCCAGATGCTTCCGTGATGCCATGATGGGCACTGGAGACGTACTTCAGCTCGGTATCTTCAGGGTGGGTTCTATGGTCCCCGTGGAGCCCAGACACAGAATCTGCCTTAGAAGGGGTGAGTCCTTCAGAGCCGATGCTCACACAGGGCTTCTTGGCAGACAGCAGGGGCCCCCACTCCCTGCCACGCTGTGGCAACTGAAACGTGTAGACGTCGCCCGTTACCCCCAGGGGGAGGAACACGTCCAGGTGAAGGCACCGTGTGCCTGTGGCAGCTCCCAAGACAATACCCTCAAAGGGCGTGAGGCCCGGGAGGAAAGGCAGTGGGGGCGCACACAGGCCAGCTGGGAGGATGGGGACAGGACGGGGGTGGCCTGAGCTGCTGGCAGGGACCAAGGACTCTCCTCCGACTTCAGTCCCTGGGGCACTCTGCTTGCTTCTGTCCCGAGGACGACATTTCTGAGCTCCCCAGTGATGCGTCGGACTCATTAAGGCGTCTTAGTCCCCACGTGAGTTACAGCCGGAAGGGTCCGAGGGCCCCGCATCTGGCCTGATTACCCCGGTGGTTACGAGCAGTCACCACGGCCTTTATTGCTAACTTCAGCACCAGCCATTAAATGCGAGGCATGGAAATGACTGTTTCGCCCCCAAATCCAGTCACCACCGGCACACTTCCGCGCGCGTGCCAGCAGAAGCCAAGCGGCGGCCCCGTCACGGGCCACCGCAGGGGCCAGGCCACGCCGGGTGTCAGGCGTCGTGGGGCTGCCCGGCCACAGCTGCTCCTTCCTGTCCGCGGGGCCTGCGTGGCAGTTTCCCTCGGCGCTGACATCGCTCGTATTTCCCTGAATGAAGCTGAAGTGGGGCCGTCACGGCCCCATCTCCCCGAAGGACCTTTCCTTCCCCGCAGAAAGGCGGGACGCGAAACCTTCCTTGTTTAGCTTGGGGCTGAGCACACCCTACACGAGGCAGAGAAATCAGCTAATTTTCGCAATGAAAGCCCATGCCAGTCAAAGAGCATCACCTCCATGCACTTAAAAGGATCGGCAACTGATGGACGCAGGCCTCCTCTGCCTGGACGGGCCGACCGTGTGCGCCCATCAGCCACACGGGCACACACCTGCGCGTCGCCCCGGAGAACGTGCCCCGCTCCCTGTGAGCGTGCTTGATGTCACCGCCAGCGAGAAAGTCCTCCTCATCCTCGTCCGTAGCATCTGAGGTTTTAAACTTGGACGTTAACGCCGCTCAGGTACACGGGGCTATAAATAACTAGGGCAGATCTGGTGGCTTCCCCTTGAGCCCGCGGTTGAAAGTGGACCCGGCAGGTGGCAAGTGGCAAGAGAGCCCGGGGCGGCGAGGACCCCGCGAGGACACCGGGGAGAGAGGCATCCCGGCAACAGATTCTTCCTCCCAGGAAAGAGTTAACAGAAGGAAATAAAATGAGATACGTGTAGCCTCCAGACGTCCATTAAAGTGCGGAATGCTCTTCCCTATCACAGATTATATGCCAGATGTTCAAACTATCTCTAATCATTGCAGATGTAATGGGGTAGAATATGCCTCACTCTGTGAGTTTACTGGCATTAATCCCGTATCCTGCACGAGGGAGAAGATTTTAAATATATAATTATATCTCATTAATACCCAGGTTTTATTTCCTTTCAGTGGGACAGGCTGACTGGAGAAGCCACTTCCCGCGTGTGTTCTTTCCGTGTTTGGCCCTGGCACGGCCCGGTGTGCGTGTGGCACGGCCCTGTGCACTCACCGGGGCGCTGGAGGACACCCTGGGCCCGTTGCGAGTCTGCTGCCACCCGACGTTGCTCCCCCGCACACGAGACATTCTCACGGTGTCTCTGGATGGGGGAGGCTGCGTCACCCCCGTCTCGGGCTGTTCCCCGGGCTTCTTCAGGCCGGAAATATTTGTATTTCTCAATTTGAAAGGAAGTTGCTTGCGCTCCGGCTCTGCAGGGCACGTTGGGAGAAGGGGCCCCTGGGCTTGGAGGGAGCCTCGTGCTTGTGGGTGGGCTCATAGCCCCTGCGGGGCCCACATTCTCGTTCCCAAGCCCTGGTGGGAGCCACCCAAGGACAAAGAATGTATTTCTCCCCAGAGAATCGCCATAGTTATCAGGCACCTCAAGGGGTGGGGGGTGCTGGAGTGAGAAATAAGCCCCCAGCCGCTGTCCCCCGAATAAAACGCCAGGCTCTGCACCAACCAGCTCAATAACTGTGGGATGCGGAGCCCCAGCGCCAGCCTCCTTCTGAGTGGAGCGGCGTCCCTACCTGCCTGCCTTTGTCACCGCTCTGTCCCCTCTGAGCTTCCTCTGTGAGCTCGGGCCCAGGCTGGCCCCGCGGGTGGGGGTGCACACGCCTCAAGCCAGGGGATGCTGGGGGCTTGCCTCTTGATGAGGGGAGACAGTGAACTTTGAGGAACCCTGCTTTTTTGTCTGAACTAGCCCTTAATTCACACACAGTGACATCCTGGCCTAGTCCAGGAATGGACCCCGGACCACAAGGCAGCAGCCGCCCGGGTCACCGCGTCTCCTGTGCCAAACACAGAGCCGGACACACAACGGCCTCTTCCCGCCTCCTGTGCGAGCGGATAAGAGAATAAATTAATGGACAGCGGAGGCCTTTGGGGAAACGCTGGGTGGGGCTGACGATTTAATGCCATGTCCTTCACTATCATTTTTGGCGTGGAGGAGGGTTTGATGGGTTTCTGCAGTAATGACGAGACAGATGGCAGCTGCCAGGAAGTCAGCAAAGGCCGGGAGACGGAGGGGCGGCGGCTCGGTGTCAGGCCAGGGGCGCGCACGGGCGCCGCGGGGGGCTCGGCTGTGGTTTCGTGCTTTGGGGATGAAATGATCCAGGGGGTGTGGGGCCCGTGGTGTGCCAGCCAGCAGGGCCGGAAGCCCCTGGGGACCCCAGGAAGCCCCCACAGGGCATTGAGGGAGGGTGTGCAGCCCGCAGTGACAGGACAAGGCGGTTCGGGGCCGGGGTTGGGGGGGTGAGCGGAGAGGCCCCTGGCTGACTCCGAAAGGGGCCAGCCCGTCAGACTCTTCTTACCGCCGGGGCTTGTTGTTTCGCCTTGTGTGTCCTTAACACTCAAGGTACGCTGGATGCCGGAACAGGGCTTCATCTCTCCCTCTCCCTCTCCGTCTCCAGACCTGGTGGGACGCTAAGCCCCTGGGACAACACGAAGCCTTTGGGTTCCCAGCCTGGGCTGACGGTGGTGCCGAGGCCTGCCGGGCTGGTCGGAGGCCCTCGCCTGCTACCGCAAGAGCTGGGGGCCGGGTGTAGTCGCTTCCTGGCAGTGATGGCTGGTCTTCTCTTCTCTTGTCAGACGACAGCCCCGTGGCTGGGACCCACCATTGCTTTAGTTATTATGCCCCTAGGCGTTTCCACCACTAGGTGACACCTCGCCAGCAGCTGTGCCACTTGGCCCCGGTGAAGTTTAACACTGAGACCGGCACCTCGTGGGGCGACGGTCTGCCCGCCAGCCCGTGACATTCCCGCCGGCTCACAGCCCACCTCAGCGCCCGCTCTCTCTCGGACCACATGGGGCTGTGGGTGTCGCCGGCTGGGTCTTCTGGGAAGCAGGCAGTAAGACAAGTTTCCTGTGCCCGATGCTCACGAAATGGTATGGCCGATCTGGTCCCCACCGCTGCTGGAGGAGGACAGGGACCCCGATGAGGCAGCAGGACAAGCCCAGCTGCAAGGCAGCCTCCGTGGTGGCCCTGGCAGCCCCAGAGCCTCGGGAGCCCTTGGAGCTGAGCCCAGACGGGCAGGCCTTCTCACTGTGTAGCCGCCATTTGCTGTGTGTGGGTACCTGGGGGGACCGTGACTGTCGGGGGGGACAGCTCTGCAGTGGAGGGCATCTGAGAAGTGCCTGACGCTGCCAGCAGCTGGGAGACCTGCAGACGTTGCAGCAGCCCCCACAGCACTGGCGGTCTGTGTCCTTCTGGGCACAACTATTTCTCTCCCCCAAACCCTCGACCCTGGCGCGAAGCATGCCCTCGGCAACGAGTGTTATTGACTTCACAGGAGTGGCAGAGTGTGTCCGGAGCCCCTATCCTAGAGGGCCTGGCTCTGCGCTGGGCGGTGGCTGGAGCTGCTGACCTGGGGGCGCGGGGGGCGGGGGACGGAACAGAGACTCGATTGTGGCAGCCCGGGGCCCACCGCCCAGCCGTCCCCTCCCAGCAGTGCAGCCGTGCGGGGGCATCGGCGTGGGGCGGCTGGAGGTGTCAGCCACATCGGAGCGGGCGTGCTGCAGCACCCACGCCTGGCCTGCAGCCTGAACGGGGGCACGCCGGCTCCCTGCAAACTGAGGCTGACCGAGCTGCCGCAGGAGCAGGCTGAGGAGCAGATCCCTGATAGGGGCCCAACATTTACATAACCTGTTAAACGGCTCTCGCTGTCAATAATCTCATTCGCACTCGGGCAAGACAAGTTGGATGCTGTTGAACGCTCGGAATCCGTCAATAGGTGACGGGAGATAAGGCGAGAGGGAGGGCGGGCACCTGGGGCTTTTCTCCGTCTCTCATTTTCCTGGCTCGGTGGCTGAGAGGTTTCCGTGGGGCCAGAAGTTGCCGCCCGGTGCTAATCCGTGAGTGATACAATCCATGCTGAGCAAAGAACACAGGGAACTGATACCAGAATAAATTGGGACGTGCCCCTCTGAACAACGCCATTGACAGACGTTGGGTACAGAGGAGAGGGCTCTTCCTTGGGCCCTGCCGCAGGCCGCAGGCACAGCGCTGAGCACAGGGCCCGGCACCGTAGCTGTCCCGCCCCTCGTGGCAGCTTGTCTCCCCTGGGCAGAGCCAACCGCGGGTGGGGCGGGGCCGCCCTGCAGGTGCATCTGCGTGCCTTGAGCATGGAGAGCCGGCCCCAGGCGCCAGCCCTCTCCCGGGAGGGTCGCGGTTAGGACCCCAGGAGCCTTCCCGCCGAGCTCCTTGGAGTTGGGGAAAAACCTCACGTTCCTTCACTCTCGTGGAGCTTCCCTTGATCCTAACGGCACGGGCTGCTCCCCGCCACCGGCCAGCGCTGGCGGCCATGCAGGGCTTTCCCTCCCATGCGTGCTAGGCACGCTGGGCGTCCTGTTCGTTTCTGGGCCCTCGGTGCTTTGGGGCTCATCTTCCCATGAGCCTGCGAGCTCCCTGTGGGCGGGCGTGGCCACCAGGTGGCCACTGTGACCCCTGGGGAGGCGAGGGCTCGGGAGCAGAGGGCTGCCTGTTGCACGGCAAGGACAGCAAACGGCTCCCCGGCCCTGACGCACCCCTTTTCTGCGGCCAGTTCACCGCCTCGGGGCTTCTAGCCCGCCCTGTTTGCTGCGACACCTGTTGGATATCGGCGCTTTCTGAACCTACCACGACGGAGGTGCCTCCCGGGGTAGTGGCCGCAGGGGAGGGCTACTCAGAAGGTGCCACTAGGGGTGTCGGCAGTGGCGGGGGCCCCTCTCTGGGGCCGAGACGCCCCCTTCCCAGGGCAACGGCACCCTGAGAGGCCCCGAGCTCTTCGGCGGCCGCCGGCTTTAGCTCACCTCTCACAGCAGCAGAGCCTGCAAGCCTGGCTCCTGCTGTCCCTGGCGTGTTAGGCCCACGGCTCATGGACCTCGGTTTCCCGTCAGGCGAGACGTGATAAGAAGCCAGGGGGGCCCAGAGACAACAGCAGGCCCTCGGCCGGCCGGCCCGGTCCCGGCACAGCCCCCACTGATCGGGAGTCCGCGTCGGCGCAGGGCTCTCTGGCTTTTCTCCTCTTCTCGCCCCTCCTACGGCTTCCTACCTCCCGGGCCCCCAGGTGCCCTCCCCGGAGGGTGACGGCACAGCCGAAGGCACGAAGGCTGCACAAGTCGGGGGGCGGGTCCCGGATACTGGGTGCCTCCTCCTGACCGCGGTTAAACGGGGGCCGCGGTTCTCTGCCACACTCTGCGGTCCGACCGTGCGCCCGCTCTCTCCGTGCGCCCGCTCTCTTCCCGCAGGCAGGAGGCTGCGTGCGGCAGTGGCCGGTGGCCACAGGACCGAAGGGCCGCTGATCAGGAAATTGATTGTGTCCATTCATCTTCCGTTGAACTGGGTCCAAGTGGTGGCTTGTAATAGCCATTTTAACATGTTGAAATATTATTTCTGAAGTCGTGATTCAACACACCCTGTCTGGGAGTTTTCTGGAGAACAGATATTTTTGGAACCCCTCTGACAGCCAGGCCGGCACAATTGTGCAGAGAATGACTAATGAGCGGTCACCTTGTGTCCTAGCCCCCTTTTTGCCAGCAAGCTTTCCCGAGTGCCCCTGGATGCTGGCACGGCTGTCGGGGACCAGCCCTGGTGACGACGGTTCCTTCCTCGTGAGGAGCTTCCGGGCGTTAGAGGCTGTCCCGTGTGGAGAGCACACTCCAGGTTTTCAAGTGTTCGCTTTTAAAAAGTACCTCCTGACACCGTTTTCTCCCTATGGGGGCGCTGGAGTGTTCCAGGGTCTCTGACTGTCACGAAAAAAGCCACAGGCGTCCGGGTCGCAGTTCTGGAAAGGAGGTGGCTTTCTCCCCAGAGAGACGGCAGCCTGACCCGGGAGCCGCAGGTCACGCTTCCGGAGCGGCCTGTGCCCCAGGAAGACGACGGCCCGCCGCCGTCCCGTCCTCCGCTTGGGCGGAACGCGGGTGTTTTGGAACAAAGCTCTTGCCTCGCTGGGCGAGGGAACTCGTCACGCCACGCAGGGAGGAAAGCGGGACAGAGAGCAGCCGATGACAAGTGCCCGCCTCCTGCAGTGGTGCACGAGCCGGGGGCCACGGGGACGCAGAGGCCGGCGAGGGGCCCAGGCCGAGACCCCGTGAGGTCCAGCAAGAAAAGGAGTTTTTAAAGTCCGTGGAATATTTCCTAGAGCCTGAGTAGAGTCCTCAGTCTACCGCTGAGGGTGCGTCCAGGAATCTGGGAATAAAAGACTCTCGCCCTTCCGTGCGCCCCCCACCCCCGCCCCGGCCTGGGCAGAGGCACCGAGTGGCGGCGTGAGCCCCACCGCCCAGGCCCTTCCTGCCGGGCGGCATCTCCTAACGTTTTCATTAGCAGGGAATTTATGTCCCCGTTTCTGCGATGACCACTTGCAGCCAGAGTGTGGCGGCGGCTAACGGACAGGGATGGGGACGGAACTCTTTAATTAATGCAAAATTGAAGCGTTTTCTTTCCACACTTGGAGAAGCCAAGCACTTCACGGCACTTCTTGGCACTAGATTGGAGGTAAAATAATTATATACAATTTCCAGTGATTAAAAGATTGTAAAGTGATTTTAGTCACATCTTGAAATTATTTATCTTGTAAATGAGGACGGGGTGGAGGTGGGACCCTGGGTGCTGAGGCCGGGCTCGGGCCCCGCGGAGACCTGCTCCCGGACCCTCGGGCGCGGGGCGGGCTGTGCTCAGTCCCTCCCTTGTTTCGCCTCCTACTCGGTTTGGCCGGGACTCTGCCGCCCAAGCAGGGCCTCCCCCCTCTGACCCCCCCACCTCCTTTGGTTCATGAAAGCCGTTGGTGTCATTTTAAAATCAGTCCCTGTGGGGCTTTCCAGGCGTGGCCGGGGCAGCTCGTCCCTGGGTCTTCTCTTTGAAACGAAGTTCTTAGGGAGGACAGCTCTTTTAATCTTCACAGTTGTCCCACAAGAGCAGGTTTTTCTTTTTGTTTTAAAACCAGGGGTCACATATCAGAGAGGCGGAGTAGGTCTGTTGGGAGCACAGCCAGCTGACGGCTGCGGGGACCCACCACTCCTCGGGCGTCCCAGGCCTTAGCAGACACCCCGCCCTCCTCGTGGGGACACACGGGAGAGAGCGGATGAGCCGGGGAGACACATCCCAGGGCAGGGTGGTCTGCGGCTCCCGTGTTCTGGGTTACTTTGGAGGCTGGTCTGATGCCCAGGCAGCGTAGCCCACCTGCCCATGGCGCCTCACGCGTCCTGGAGGCAGGCCCCGTGGGGAAGGGGGTGCTCCAGGGCAGGTCAGTGCCCACAGCGCCCTCCAAGCACTTAGCCGCTCAGAACAGGGGCGGGCAGGGTTGTCCATGGGGGAGGGTCCCATGCCCAGCTCACCTTGTCAGGTGTGGGCGCCCTGAAGTGGCTCATTTTCCTTTTAAGGAAGTGCTGCTCCAACGCTAGAGCAGAAAGTTCTGGAGTGAGAGGGCAGCCAAGCAGAGTGAGCGAAACGTTTGTGTTTTACAGTGAATTGGAAACTTTGTGGTCCTCATCGTAGGAACAAGACTGCGGGCACCTCCATACATTTATAAAGCGTGTAAACTGTGTGTGAGCCGAACGTACAGAACCAGGGAGGCTGATTTTTGGGTGATTCTAAGTACTTTTAAGGGTGATTTTGACCACGTGACTTTTGCATGTGCTGACTGAAGGACCCGTCTTTCCACTGAGAATAATCCCCCCCAGAGCTGCACCACGACCCCTCCCCCGGACGGCTCCCTTGCCGGAGACTCGGGAAGCACTTCGAACGCAGCAGCTCGCAGACCCCTCCAGCCGCCCCTCAAGGGAGCCGTGGCCCCTCTTCCCCGAGGCACAGAAAGCGGCGCTGACAGAGGCAACCCAGTCGCGACGCGTCCTGGAGCCCGAGGGGCAACTCACCACTTCTTGGCCGTCAGAGGTCACGGGGCCTCCCTGGGGGTCGGGTCCCGTCTGGAGCCTCCGTGGCTGACAGCTGACCCCTGGCAGCTGCCTCCGCCCTCCGCTGACCGGACCTTGGCCATGTCCGCGTGGGCCCATTTCTGGAACCTGTTTGGTTCCCTGGATCCGTGTGTCCACTGCCTCGCCAATAACACGTCGTTTTGGTCTCTGCGCCTTTACAGTGAGTTTTAAAATCAGATAATGTCGACAGACGTTCGCGAGTATCGAAGCCATTTTTGACTGCTTTTATCATCATTTAAAAGTTTTCAACATACAGGGGCTTCAAAGGTCTTACTAGATTTGTATCTCAGCATTTCGGTATTGGTGCCGTGGTCGGGGTGCTGATTTTAAACTTTCTGTGTCCAGTTACTCACTGCTAGTGTCTGGGAATAGAGTTTAATATCCGTGCGTTGACCTTTTATCCTGTGACCTTAGCAACATCACTTATTAGTTCTATAAATGATTTTGTAGATTAATTGGGATTTTCCAAGCAGACGGTCATGTTTTCGGGGACAGACGGTAATTCTACCCCTTCCTCTCCAGCTCTCAGACCTTGCATTTCTTTTTCTTGCCTTACACACTGGCATCGACACGCGGTGAGGTGTTTCAGAGGGTTGCTGGGAGGAGACGCCCTTGCTGGCTCCGCTCTCTGTGGGTTGGGGGTGCGGGGCCGGGGGGCGCACTGCGTCCCCCCCGTTCAGTATAATGGGGGCTGCGGGGTTTCTGTGCCTGGCCGTTAGCCGGTGTTTAAGGGGAGGGATTTCCGTTCCGTTTGTGTTTTGTTGATAGTCTTCTAAAAACACCCATGGAGGTTGAATTCTGTCAAATCCTCCCTCTGCATTAGCTTGCGTGTGTGAGCTTTCCTCCTTTGGACTGTTAACAGGACGTGTTAACACCGACGGGTTTTCAGACACTGAGCGAGCCCACGCTCCCGGCATAAACCCCTCTGGGCCGTGGTGCGTTATCATTTTTACATGTCGCGTATTTAATTTGTTGATTAACAAGGGCCTCTGCATCTAGGGTTATGAGGTGCGTCGGTCTGCAGGTTTTGTTATTTTTTGTCCTGCGCTGTTTCTGTCTGGTTTTGATACCAGCGCGACGCTGCCTCTGCTCTCAGGAAGAGACCGCGGAGGGTCGGTGGCGTTTCTCCTGTAACTATTTGCTGGAACCTGCTAGCGAAACCAGTGGAGGCTGGAGTTTTTGTTTTTGTTTTTGTTTTCAGAAGATTTTCTTTTTAATTACCTATTCAGCGTCTTTAATCATTCTAAGAGTATTCAGGTTACCTATTTCTTCTTGGATAAATGTTGGTTCTTTGTGGTTTTCGAGGAATTGGTTCATTTCTCGGTTGTTGAATTAGTGTACATAAACTTGCCCCACAGTATTTCCTTATTAACTTTTTAATACCTGTGAGGCCCGAGCCGATAACCCCTGTCCTTTCCGCTGTTTCTGAAACACGCTGCCTCTCCGTCCCTTGTCCGTCTGGCTAAAGGGTTAGCTTTTCTTCTAATCTTTCCAAAGAATCCACTTCGCTTTTATTGCTTCTTCTCTACTGATTTTTAATCTTGTTTTATTTATCTTTATTATGTCCTTCCTTCTGCTGGCTTTGGACTGGACTTGTCCCTTTCTCCGTCCTCCCCCACCGTCGCCCCTACCGTTGCTGTGCTGTGTTGGCCGAGACGCCTGTGACAGTTTTAGAAGCCACATTGATACATCACACTGAGCCAGCGTCCGCAGTCCACATTTGGGGTGACCACTCCTTGGGCTGTGTGGGTTTCGCCAAGCATGGGACGTAGAGGAAGGACCGCTGAACTTGCCGAGCGACTTTGTCATCAGTGGGTGTTGGACTCTGTCAAGTGCTTCAACGCATCCGCTCACGCGATGATACAACTTTGCTTCTTCAGCTCGTCCATGTGATCAGTCACATTCGTTGATTCTTGAACCTTGGACCGGCCTTGCCCACCGAGAACACGTCCCCTGGCTGCGTGTGCAATTCTGTGTGTACGTTGTTGGGCCTGATTTGCTGACCTCTCGCTGAGGACCTGTGTCAGTGAGAGCACTGGCTGGCCACTCGCCTTTCGTGCTCCGTCTTTGTCCGGCTCTGGGCTGAGGCGCAGAGGCCTGGTGGCATCGGGCGTTCCCTCCGCCTCTACTTTCTGGAACAGATTCTAGGGAATTGGTCTCTTTTCTTCCTTAAGTGTTTGGTAGAATCACCTGCAAAACCACCTAGACCTGGGGCTTTCTGCTCTGGAAACAGCTTCGTGGCGAAATGAAGCTTCCTGCTTCTCAAGAGCCCTGCTCCTGCCCTGGGTCGCCTTGGGGGAGGTCACTTCAGCTCCAGCAAAGCTGGGGTCAGGCGGCGGGAGAGCCTGAGGGGGTCCAGGCTGCCCGAGCAGGTGGCAAACACTCACCCCAAGGAGGACTCTGCATCTAAAGAAATAAGTTCTTGCACGAGGGGCCGGGGACGTCTGCTTCCTTCCTTCCCCTGCAGAGGGCAGCCCAGGGCCCGCCCCGTCCGGATGCTGCGGCCACACCTGCACAGGCCTCGCGTCCCCCAGAATGTGTGTTCTGTGTGGCGCCTCCCCGTCAGGGACTTACAAGTGGCTGTCTCACCCTGGCCAGGTGGCTCAGGTGGTTGGAGCATCATTCCATGAACCAAAAGGTTACAAGTTCGATCCCCAGTCGGGGCACGTGTGGGAGGCAATGGATCGATATTTCCCTGTCTGTCTGTCTGTCTGTCTGTCTCTCTTTCTCCTCCTTCCTCTCTCCCCAAAAGAAATGAAACAAAAAGTCTTCCGGTTAAAAAGAATTTAAAAAAAAAAAGTGTGGATTAAAAAAAAAAAATGTTACATGACAGGTTCGCTGCTGCTCTTTGTCACCTTTTTGGATTTTGAAAAGCCCAGTCCTCCCCCTCAGCCTCCTCAGTGCCGTCCCCAGCCTTCTGGTCCACAGACCCCCACACGCTGCCGCGCACAAGTACTCATGGGGGGTGCTACGGGGAGAGCCCCTGCCGCTTGCTGACGGCCACGTCGTGGAGGGTCTCCGCGCCACATGGGAGGAAGACAAAGTCAAAGGGCTAGGGGTCTCCCCGAGGTCACGGGTTCATGTTCACCAAGTGCAGGTGAATGAAAAACAAATTACAGCTCTTTTGTGCCCGATTTTCATCAAATTGTGCAGATATTTGAAAAACAGGTATGGAAATCCCACCTGTGGGAAGTGAACCCCCAGCACCCGGCCCAGCTCCGGTCCTGACCGCAACCCAAGCCGCCGAACAGGCGGGCGACGACGGAGCCCGTCCGGTTCTCTTCGCAGACGCTGCATCGAGACAGTGGCCATGGCGTGAAGTTAGGGGCACACGCGGCTGGGACAGTGGGCGAGAGGGGCGCAGGGGTGTCTGGCTTGGCCCCTCTCGTTGCCGGCTTCGGGGGGCCCAGGTGGCCGAAGGTCGTCATTCTGCAGGGCCCAGGTGCCTTCCGGAGAACGGAGGGGTGCCGGGCGTCCTGCCCATCGAGGATCCTCGCCCAGCTGCCCGTGCCCGTCATCTGGGCACCTGTCTGCCGTAGCCACGCTCTGGGCCGGGCGAAGAGGGCGGGGCTGGAGCCTCCTGACCCGCGGAAGGCGACGGCCAGCGATGTGTTTGGGAGCAGACGGGAGGCCAGTGGCCGGCCCCGTGGTTAGCTTATTGGGGTGGGGTTGAGATTCACGGGGCAGGGTCCGCAGGGAACGAGAGCTTCTGCAGAGGAAGAAGCAGGGCCCCTCGGTCAGCACAGGCCCCCAGCTGGTCCGCCAGGAGGAGAGGAGACCCTACAAGAAGGAAGAGAAAATACGGGTTCAGGCAAGTCCCCAAAGACAAGCATGCCCAGATGCCCCACGAGTGCTGCGGGCTAACCCGTTATCCACAAGGGCCCTCCTCAGCCTGGAGGCCCCAGGGGCGGGGAGGGCGCGGGCCATAACGACAGTGGCCCTCTCTCAGGGCGCCGGCCGGCCGCCCAGACTTCAGCCCGGGCAGGCTGCTCACGCCGCTCCCAGGGCTTCTGCTTCCCCTGGGGCCACCTGCGGACAGACAGTCCCCCTCTGCACTGGCCGAGGCCAGGACACTGCAGGCCTTCCTGTCCAAGGCCCCCAGTCCCCAAAGGAGGGCTGCGGCTGCCAGGCATCAGGGCCCGGCCGGGTCCCCTGTCCGCTCACTATGCCGACCGCCGGGGGTGGGAGGGAGCCGGAGCGACCGCAGCTGAGCCGGCGGTGGAGCTGCGTGTCCCCCGGCCTGGGCGCCCCACCTTCCGCAGACGTCTGCTCACAGGGCCCCCCCGGCTGGCTCTCTCTCTCTCTCTCTGAGCCGCCCGCCCTCCCTGGCCCCGCTCTGCAGGCGGCTGGGTGGCAGTCACGCCCCTCCGGATGACCAAGGGTCCATCGGCAGGACCTCGGCAAAGCCTTGGAAGGCTTGGTATCTATCCCCGTCCGCCTGCATACCGGGAGAGAGATGGGCAAGGGGCCCTGGCTGATGGCGGCCGGGGTCTGAGGACGCCACCGCCTGCCAACGCGGGGCCGGGCCCAGGACCGCCCCTCCCCGGCCTCCGGTTCCGCAGCCCCGGGCGGCCCCTGCCTCTCTGCGATCAGAGTTGTGAGCGAGACGCACAAGGCGTCCGGAGCCCTGCTGCTGGTCGGCATCTTGTAAACGGCCGCCATGGCCCTCGGCAGCCGTGCCCGAGGTGCAGAGCCCGCCCGCCTGCCTGGGGGAACAGCTGTCAGGGCCACCGCTCCTCACCCCGCAGGTGTCCGGCACCGCCTCACCCAGACTGCGGAGCCCACGGAGAGGCTTATCTTCCCTGCTCCCCAGGCAGACCGCTGAGGTGGGCAAGCCAGCCACGGCCTGGGCCTCCGGGTGCCCACTGACACGGGGCGGGGGGCTGTTTCTATCTCTTCGCCCACGGGGGCGGAGGGAGGACGCAGGGCTGCCGTGGGGGGAGCCGGGCACGCCTCGGTACTGGATGTAAACCTCCCTGCTCTGAGGAGGGGGGTGGAGAGGCAGGTTCGGTCCCCAAGACTGAGATCAGAGGCCCTTTTGGGCCCGTGGGTCTTCTCAGAAGAGCCGCTTGGCTGGAGTTCCACCCACTCCTGGCGCGGCATAACTTCCTGTCTCCAAGGGAGAGGGGCTTATAAAAAGGCATAAAAATGAGGCTTCTAAAGGCATCCTGGACGTCAACTAGATGTTGCAAAATTACATTTTGATGAGTTCAGTGTAAATGAACCAGAAACGTACGGATTCAATTTCCTTCGGAATCCACATGGGTTTAAAAACCGAGGGGGCGGGCGGGCGGGGGATGCGTTTGCGAGGGAGTGCCTTCGGTCTCGCCAAACTCCCTGCGCTTGTCAGCAGCAGTCTGAGGCCTGCGGTGGCCGCCCTGGGCCTGGTGCCTGTCCCACCAGCGGATCACACACGGTGCCTTACAGTGTGGCCTCGCAGACGTGTCCAGGGGAAGGACATGCCGCTGTCCCCGTGTGCCTGCCCTGCGGTCCTGCCCTCCCGGTGGCAGCCTCTCAGACCCCCGGCTCCAGGCCTGATCTGGGGGCCCTCTGTCTTCCTCGCTGCAAAAATGAGCTGTTGTGGGGACACGGTCAGACCCACAGATGGGCCCATTGGTGCCGGGTGCAACCTGGCCGTTTCAGGGGAGCTACTCCTCACCCTGCTCTACCACGAGGGGAGACACATTCGGAGAGGGGGAGCCCAGGGTCACTTGGCTAGAGGGTGCCAGGCTGGCCCTGGAGCCCAGGGTCCCCGAATTGAGGCCTGGAGACCCGTTCCCCGTTCCCCGCAAAGGCCGGTGAGGCATCTGCTTGCCTGGAACCGCCAAGCAGCAGGGACACCAGGAGGCCGGCGGGGGGCCGACACAGGGGTGTCCACGCGCACCCAGGGATGTGTGAGGATGTCCCCGCAGCCTCCCAGGTGTTCCTGGGGCGGAGGGACTGAGGAGCCTGCAGGGAGAGTGAACTGGCCTCCCAGGTCCCATCCGGTCCCAAGTTGCCCCCTCCTCTGTTTTATTTACTGAGCCTGCAGGCGAGGGGTCTAGTCTAGAAGGCTCCCGTAGTTCCGCGTGATTGAAGAACCCCGTCCGCGCCCTGCTGCCGCTTTGCCGCCATTGCTGTGCCCCACGGGCTGCTGTCTGGTGTCCTGGTCTTCGTGTCCCGGGCCCGTCCCCACTGCTCCTGCTGCTGGGCATGAACTCAGAGCAGGGGTGCGTCCGAGCCGCTGTGCTCAGTCTGCCACCAGGCGGGGGAACAAATATGCCATGGGGTCCTGCCCCCAGGAAGCTTGAAGTCTCTCCTGCTGAGAAGATGAAACTCGGACCCAGGGAGTCGCCTGGGAAGGAGACAATGTGGCCGAATCAGCGGACGTTCTGGGTTCTGGGGGTGCAGCGGTGCGGCCACAGGCTGGCCCTCGGCCGCTCTGCCCCGAGTCCCCAGGAGAGAGGCGCCCGGGTCCTCTTAGGTGTGCCCCGCACAGCCTGGCCAAGATGGCGACGGGCCGCAGGGCCACCTGCTGGCTATTAGGCTGGGACAGTCCTCGTTGCAAACGGCCTGTCAGCAGCGTCTCCCAGCAGGGCGGCCCAGATGCACCCACAGAGCATCTGTGTCGTGCACGCCACACCCAGCCCCCGCGCATACCGCCAGACTCTGCCCTGGCCCCCGAGCCCAGCTGCGGCCGCAGCACGGCTTAGTCAAGAGGAGGAGGGGACTGGCTCATCTGGGGCCCCCCAGGGCCAGCCCCCCTCACATCCTGTGCTTCTGTCTCGGCCCCTGAAGGTTTGGGATGGGGTGGGTGGGACCACAAAGCCCTTGCCTGTGTCCTTCTTCATTGGGAAGCCGAGGCCTAGAGGGAGGACGGGCCTTTCTCAGGCCACTTGGCGTGTCCACAGCCGAAGGAGACCGTGGCGCGTTGGCCGCTGCCGCAGGGCTCGCCAGCCACAGCGCCTTCGGCCAACACAATGCTTCGCCGCCGATGCAGTGTCCTCCTGGCGGTCTGGACGGTGCACCCCTGCCATCCGTCCGCGGGAGGGGCGGATGTTTGCTCCAGACCCTCGAGCCCTTGGTGGGGGCCAGGACCTGCCTGAGCAGCACCCCAGGCTACGTGCGCCCGGGGGCCTCCAGCCCTCGCCCACCATGCGCCTCGGATGCAGGGACCGAGCCGTGAGAAGCACACAAGCAGAGCCAAGAAGGGGCCAGTCGTCCTGGAGCGGGCTCTGTACTAATTAGGAGAAATACACTGAGCGGCCGAGTGGCCTGAGGGCAAGTCCCCAGGGCCCTGCTGAGGAAGCTGTGCTCAGTGGGACGGGGACAGCAGGAGGTCCCCCGCTGCCTGAGACGCCCTCCCTGGGACCCGGCCCTTGGTCATCGCGACTGAGTCCCCACAGGCCTGCTTTTAGTGCCATGCGGGAAACCGAGATGAGGTCATGTTCCAGCTGGGATTTTCCAACTGGGACCGAGGCGGCCGCACCGACCAGGGCAGGGCCCCGGGTGCTCTGGGCGTGGAAACACGTGTGAGCCACAACATCACAGGCGTGTCTGCGCGTTCAGAGACTGCGGAGGTGGCAGTGGGGTGGAGGCCTCTGAGGGAAGGGGAGGTCCCCGGGGGTCTTGCTCTGTGACAAGAACTGGCCCAAGTCCCTGATCCCTGGACGGGGGTTGAAGTCCTTGGACTTTCCCACATAAGAAGAGTATCTTCATTCTCCATGAGCCCCTGAGCTCAGGATGGTGGCAGGAGGGTCCCCAGAAAGACCACCCATGGCCTCTGAGCCTACCCGACCTCCAGGGAATGGAAGGAGACACGTCGTGGAGTTGCCCCCGGCCAGGGACTACACCAGCCCTGCTTGCCAGACGAAGCCCGAGCAGCGGCCGCGGGGGGCCTGGGGGTGAACACGGCACTGGCACTGCCTCCTGGTCCCACGGGGAGGGGGCTCAGGCACTGCGCTGGGACTGTCCCCAAGCCCTGTCCCCGCTATGCGCCTCTTTGTTTAGCTGGTCCCCGTGTGCTTCCTTTATAACAAAACTGCAGTCCTAAGTATTGTGTCCTGAGTCGCCCTAGTGAATTCTCAAACCCCAGGCTTGTCATCATGGGCCAGAGGTCCGAGTGACTGGGGACCCCTGAATTTGTGGCTGCTGTCTGAAGGGAGGGCAGGCCGGCCAGGGACGGCGCTGTCTGCCTGCGGGGTCGGTGCTGCCCCCAGGTGGCCGGCAGCAGAGCTGGGTGGCGCACATGGCAGCTGGGCCGCGGGAAGTGGGTCCCTTCTGCCTCCCCACACCCACTCAGTAAACACTCAGTCCAGCCCTGAAGGGAACAATCCTCCATGGTCCTCATCAGCCCCTGTCCGGTGGCACGCAGTCCTCACTGCCGCCCACTGGTCTGGGCCCTAGCCATGCCTCCTCCCCGGGACAGCGTTGCCTGTGCTCCAGGGGGGCCGCCTGTGCAGCGGTCGGCTGGTCCGTGGGAATGCCACTGCGCCCCCTAAGCACAGTGCCACGTTGCCAAGGGCAGCCCCAGGACGTGTCCTGGGAGGTCCCTGGGACCAGCCCGGTTCTGAGGCATCCCCGAGCTGCTGACACACAGCAAGCAGATGGTTTGACTTCAATTGTGTGTTTATTTGAAGAGGTTCAGGCGGGGCTGATGGAAGTCACAGGCTGGGGGCGCTCCGTCCTGTCCCGCCCTCCCCCCAGGCCACCCCCGGCCCCGCCGGTGTTCCCCGGTGTGGCCTGCAGCCCCCCAGTACGCAGGAGAGGGTCCAGGCTCTCCCCCGCCCCCCCAGCAAGGCAACCTCGTGGTACTTGAAAGAATGAAATAAATCTGTAAAGCACGCCTGCACCGTGTTTGCTTGCTTCACTTGGCCTCGCGATGGGAGGATCATAATTACTTAAATATTTCCCTTTCCTATTTTTCAAAACATTTTTCTAAATTGTCAAAAAACATTCTGGAGACAGTTGGATAAAACACATAGTGAACATGTGTCTGATTAATTTTTTAAGACAATTAAGATCAAATGCAAAAATGATTGGAAGTGGCTTCATCGTGATGGTAAAAGACGGCATCTCAGAGCAGGGGGTGCGGTGAGTCGGAGGCAGGCACATCCCCGTTTTCCTCGGGAGCCTGAGGGCGCCCAGCGACGTGGACAGGTCGGCCCGCTGTGCGACTTGCCGCAGGGGGGCCGCCCCCGAGAGGCCCGCGAGCCGTCGGCAAGGGCTTTCTGGCCACTTGTGAAGTGAGACCACTGCTCCTGACCTCTCATTGCAAACAACTCGAGGGCCATCTGCTGGCCTCCTGACAAGTGGGCTGTCCCTCCTGTGCCAGCTGACCCTCCGGCCACCATCCCAAGGCCACCGATGGAGTCACTGAGTGACTGAACGCCGCTTGTTATGAGGACGTTAATGCACAAGCACTTCCTGAGCCTGAATGGAGGCTTATTTTGCTCTAGTCAGTCTGCTTCGTGGAGTCCCTTTCTTAAACTTATTATTTAAGTTCCAACGAACAGTTGGGAGCAAAACGTGCTGAGCGCCCCGCCCCTCGTTCGCCACGCTGCCCGGCTGACGTCAGGACAGGGAGGGGCGGGCCCGGCTGAGCTGTTCTCGTCTGGCAGCGGGAGACAGTTCCAGGCCCTGCGGGGCGTTCTGCAGCCCCCTTCTGTTTAGCCCTCGAGGGGCGCACAGTAGGGCGCTGTCCTGGATTCTCAGCAAGAACTACCTCGGAGGGGAAGGTAGCTCCCCAAGTGTCATGGCCCTACAAAGTCCCCTGTATCCCCCTGACCTTTCCTCTGTCTCATCTTTAAACAATATTGTATTATTTTTTTAAAGTGCAGAAGCCAATGTTGGCAAAATATTGGGGGTGGCTGAACCCGGCTCGGTCCTCATCCCTAGCGACGGCCTTGGTCTCAACCCGAGGCCAGCGCAGGTCTCGCACCTGTGGTTTGGGCCCTCGCGGCTGGAGCCAGTTTGGGTGGGAGGCTGCGGCCTGGGAGACCAGCAGCCAAAGTTTCGCTTGACGTTGTCCGCCGAATGCCGGGTGCTCTCAGCTGGCAGTGGGGAGGCCTCGTGCCTGGCTGGAGGGTCGCTGTGCCTGGCCACCCCTCTCCCACTGCTCTTGGCCCCGAGGGCTCAACGACGCCCCTGGGCAAGAGACTGACGGACTCGCAGAAGCAGATCAGGGTTAGAGTGATGCCCAGACCTCGGCTTCCTGCCCTGGTACCCCTGCCCGCGGCTCCCGGTGAGGGCGGTGAGTGAGGAAGTGACCGCTGGGCACCGCCCTCTTCCCGCATCCCCCTCACTCGTGCCAGGTGTGCCAGTGCACCATAGCCCCATCCCCTGGTGACAGCAGGGGCTGAGGACCTGGGTGGTCTGAGTGGGCGACAGCTTTGGGGGGCCCAGCAGCACTGAGACAGCATTGACCCTGCACCCGGAGCCCCCAGCCTGCCCTGCCCCCCACTCCCGCCGCAGCCGCAGTAACAGCGGCTCCCTTAGAACCGAGGCTCTGGGTTCCGGGCTCTTAGATTTTCCAAGTTACAGTGGTTTTGATATATTTTGCACATTTTGGTGGGGACATCTACCAATCTCCACAGTCATCAGAGGTCCTGGACCCTGGCGATTTAAGGGCGGTGGCCGAGACCAGCCCCAGAAGGCTGCACGGAGGCCGGGCGCGGAAAGGGGGCTCTGGGCACCGCCCTTAAGTCAGCCTCTGCCCGCCCACGAACCACCCTCCAGAGACATCAAACATGTGCTGCCGTTGCCAGGGATCCGGGGACCCCTGACTCATTCAGAAGTGCCCAATAGATACCTGTTGCTTCCAAGCGTTCATGAAAATGCCAAGGGAATTCAACAGTGGTCAGTTCAGCTCTGGCTTCGGACGCCGAATCTGAAGCGGAAGCTCAGTCTGCGTTTTGCCGCCGCCGCTCCCGACTCTCGACTCGTCCTGGTCGCTTCCCTCGGCATGACGGGGTGCGTGCCCGCGCGGTGCCCTGCCCCGCGCGCCGTTGCAGCGTTTTCGATAAATACGAAGGACAAGAGCTGCTTCGGTCCCAGACATTCCCTCGGCCCTCGGCGGACAGGTGCTGCCCGAGCTCTCTGTTGATCTGCTTGCGGGGGAGGGGGTTTGGCCTGCGGATAATGAATCGCGGGCAAAGACAGAAAAGCAAGAGGGTGGCGCGAGCTTTTTGCATGGATGCGTATATTTTCCCCGGACCACGCGCAGGCGCTCCCAGGAGGTGGGGTGTGGCACCGGGCACCCATGCCCGCTCGCTGGACATAATGGGGGTGCCGCACGGGAAGGTGCCTTGGGCACCCTCTGTGGCCTCTGCATGGAAGGAAAGGCGCGTCCCTGAACCGAGCGCGCGTGACTTGGCACGAGTCGCCCCAACGGCTTTATGGAAAATGACAGTTAGTAGGAAAGTAATTAAAGGCGTGTTTTGCTGGAAGCAACAGTATTTTTGGAATCGATACCGATGATCTTGAGTTTGCCAGCTCCTTCCACAGTCACCGTGCTGTGTCTGGAGGACCTCGGTTCCAGAGAACGGGGTGCCAGCCCCTTCCTGGGGTCACGGTGGTGCCCGTCAGCTTGCTCCCCGGCCTCAGGGAGGGTCGATGAGGCCTGGCCGGCAGGCACCACCCTCGGCTGCCGGCAGGGCAGAGGGGCTGTTGGAGGGGCAGCCGCCGTGGAGTCAGGCCGGGGTGGGCAGGGCCCGCGGTCGGGAGCTACACAGGAAGGGGCAGGACCCCTCCCTCGTGTCTCTCAGGATTCTCAAGGCAGAACTGTCTCACCTGTGGGACCCTTGTGCTCGGAAGGTCTCCCTCAGCTGGGAGGGGGCTCCCTGAGGGCCAGGACCGCCTGTCCGCCTCTGCGTGAGCTGCAGGGATTCCGCACGGCCTCTGTGCGGCCTCAGCTGTGATGGCAAAGCCCACATCCCAGCCCACAGGGGCATGTTCTCCCCTTCTGTCTCCCACCCGTTCTTCTGCTGCCTAATTCTTGCTTAGCTTTCAGGTGTCCGCATACACACTTCCTCCAGGAAGCCTTCCTGGGATGCCCTGCCCCTCCCGGAACAGCAACCCCGATCCCGCCTGACCCCTTCACTCCATGGTTGGTTCATGGCCAACCTTCTTCGCTAGCCCCTGGGGACGGAGACCCCCACTCTCTCACCAGTTTACTACTGGTTTCCAGTCTGGGCCCTCGTGCAGTTTGTTGCTTTGGGGGTGATGGGGGTTGACAGGTGGCATTCTGATCACGATCACTTTTCGCCCCTTGGTCCTCTCGTCCCCACCCTCAGGTGTGGCCCCAGGGTACAGGCTGGCTTGTCCATCTGTGGTATTAGAACTGAAGACCCTTCCCAGAGGGGGCTGGGCTGGTGGCCAGCAAACCCGTGCAGCGGCAGCGGCTGGGGGACGGGACCTCCCGAGGACGGCGGGACTGGGTGGCCGAGGGGGTGAGCGGCGCTCGGGGAGCACCGGGGTGCACGGAGGCCATGAGCTGGCTGCCTTTACGGTCCCCGCGCAGTTAGAATGCGGACAGCAGCTCTGGCAGCCCCCGCGGGTCTAACGGAGCATTAATGGTGCCTCATTGAGATGCAGAGTCAGATGCAGCTAATCTCCGGGACCCTGCGGGTCAGGCACACGAGATAAGCCTGGATTAAGGGAATTCTGACAGCAGAGCCTCTCAAAGTGCCCCGCAGCTTGGGGTCCAGGGTGTGAGAGTTTCCTGAGCACAGAGGTGCCCGTGGTGAGCTGGCCAGGGTGGACGGAGGCCTTGATCCGCTGGGAATGCAGACCGTGTGCCCACGCCCAGCCTCCAAACTGACTATTTCGGGGTGGCATCCGAACTCGGCCCTCCTGGGACTGTCACCCTTTGACCAGTCGTGTAGCCGGTGCCACGTGCACCGAGCAGCAGTGGCCCTTGTCTGTGGCAGGGCTTGAGCTATGGAAAGACCCAGCCCTGGGCCAGGCCGTGCCGCGCCTGCAGGCCACACAGAAAGTGGCTTTCGTGTCACGGGCTTTATGTGGCCAGTCTTCCTGCCGGAGTGTGAGCTCCGTGGCATTGTGGGGTAAGTGGCTTCCAGGGTTGAGGGTCCCCTGGTCTTCACTGGGCTGTGCACCTGACGTGCAGTCCATGTGTTTGCGTGCCCCCCACGGCCGGCCGGTCCCCAGTGGCCTGCGTCTGACCAGGGCTTGGCCCAGAGGGACCGGCCTCGGGCCCAGGCCTCAGGCACGTCACCTGCACGGGAGGTCTTACTGGGCCTGCATGTCCCTGGGCTCAGCCTTGCCTTTACCCAAGACGTCCCCTCCAGTCATCAGGGTGGTCTTCCGCTCGCGCCCGGCCCCGCGAAGCCGCCTCACTGACATTTGAGTGGGGCGTGGCGGCCTCTACCCTCGGCTCCGAAGTCAGCCCGTCGGGCTGGGGTAAAACATTTACCGTGGGAAACTATACTGGTTTGATCGACATGTGTCTTTAGACAGAAGACTTTTCTACGGGAATGTAGGTATGTGTCAAGGATTAAGAATTGGCCTGGGAGGCTACATCACCGCGGGGCCTGGCAGACACATTTTGGGGAGGTGGGGGTGGAATTTCAGAGGCGGAAGAGGAACTGTGTTTGCGGCGCAGAGGGCAAGCCCCCGTTCCGCCCCGCAGGGCCCTGGGCCTCGCAAGGTTTGCTGTGAAGGAGACGGGAGACAGGAGGCGGGTGCAGCCACCGCGGTGGGGCAGGGCGGCGTGCGCGCTCCACGGCCCCGTCTCCGTGCTGGCTCCCCGGCTTCCCAGGGCTCTCGTCTTTGGGTTCTCCGTGCCGGGGTGCCACCCCGAGCGTCCTCCGCAGGGCACCTGTCCCCGAAGCGTGGGTCAGCCGGTGTCCCAGGGCCCAGAGACTGGATGGCGGGTTGCGTGAGGGCAGGAGTCCCTGCGGACTCCCAGGCGGAAGTTCCCTGAGGACGTCAGACGGGCCTTTGTAGGAGCGGGGGGCATGCCGGGTGGCAGCCCGCAGCAGGCAAGACAGAGGGGCAGCTCTCCTGCCGGCTGAGGTGCCAGCAGCCCCAGCAGCCACAGACCCTGCTTGTTCCCGTCCTGGCAGCTGCCCCAGGGGCGCCTCCCCCCTCCACACCCAGCGCAGTCCCCTTTCCTGGAGCCAAGGCTATCGGGCTGGCCCCTGTGCTGCTGGGGCTGGGGCCATGGATTCCCCGTGTCCTGACGTGGGTCAGGGTCACCCCCTGAAAGGCACTGGGGACAGACAACTGACCAGCTCATAAAATGCCTTAGGGAGTGACAAGGCCTTTGTCAGACGGGTGTGTCCGACAGCACCTAGCATACATGTCACGCACGGCCCGCCCATGGGGTCCGAAGGGACTTGATGAGTGCTTCGACTCCCTGGCGAGCCCCCACTGGTGCACCTGTAAAACACACAGTCACAGGACCCGTACTGCGCGGTCACTGAGAGCTGGTGCACCATGACACCCTCGAGGCACCAAGCGCCCTGAAGGGCCTCACGGACCTCGGAGCATCATAACTTCAGGCAGCGCCCCCTCCCTTGGGACAGGAAGCGCCGCGTTCTTCTCATCCGTCCGCCGCGCGTCTGCTGCCGCCGACTGCTAAGCCGCCGCGGCCTCGTTTCCTCGCCCGGTGAGGGGGACCTCACATCATTGCACGGCTGCAAGGGGGTGGGCCCGGGTCCTCTGACCCAGGAGCAGGTGGTGACACGTGGGAGGGCCCAGCTGCTGCTGTCACCACTGGATGGGCAGACAGGGCAGAGAGGGTTGTTAGCTACTGTCCCCTCTCTGGGGGGTGGCCGGAGCCCTGGCCACTTCCTCGGCCGACTCCTTTGAGCCTTAACGAGGCCACGCGGAGAGAACTTCAGGCAGCTGACCCCAACTCTCCTCACGCACAGGCGGCCTCCCTGCCATTGCTTCCTCAGGCGGGACTGTCAGCTCAGACCTGACAAGTGACGAGTCTCAGGCTCACGCTGACTGGATAATCAAAGTCTTGTCAATACCCGGCAGACAGGCCAGCACAAGGAGGACAGCTGTCTGCCGAGCAGCTGCCATCACAGCCACACTCTTGGAGCCCCGTGCCCAAATCACCCGCGTGTCCTCACGTCACTTACTGCAGAACCCCTGGGCCCAAAGCACAAACCCAAAATGGAACAACTGACATCGTGCCCCGGAAAGGCAGATTATTTTGTAATTTTTACACATCAGAAATAGATAGTGTGTTCTTTGTGATATTTGAGAGCAGCCACGTGGTGAAGACAATTTTGCCAGGAAAAGTGTATTTAAAAAAATTGAAACTGGAAGTGCCAACACAGGGACACAGGCCCACCTGCACTGCGCGTTTGAGTATCACAATGAGAGGGGCGGTGCCGGGGCACTGGGGCTCTGCCACGGCACGGCGGGGACCGTCCCACCCCGTGCTGGCCTCCTGCTGCAAGGACGCGCACGCGGCCAGCCGGCAGCCTCGCCTGGGGCGCTGGTCGGTCGTCCGCCTTTACCCCGACCTGGCACAGACTGACGGGGGCCGACCGGCCTGTGAAGAGGAAGGGGACACCACGGACTGAACTCCGCCCGGGAGCACAGGGACCCGGACCTGAGCTTCCTCCTCCTCTGTCCACACCCAGGGCAGCGTCCGGCTGTCACGCGCCCGGAAGCTGTAGTGTCACCGTGGTGCCACACTCCCCGCAAGGCCATCATCTTTGAAGGGCCCCTGTTCAGTGATGCTCAACCGGCCTCTTTTCAGATGCCCCGGTGGGGGCCTTTCAGGGGAGGGCTGGTCCCCACACAGGTGTCCCCTGCTTCGTCACACAAGGGCCATCACCAGTTCTGCTCCCAGACCCGCCCTGGGCCCCTGGAGTTGCAAGTATGCTCAGCCTCTGTCCTCGGCTTCCTGCCGCAGTTCACGGTTTAGCAAGGAGTCAGACATGTGGCCAGAAAGAGAGGACGGTGTGGTGGAGGAGTGATAAAGGCTGTGGGCGCAGCCAGGAGGAGCGCCCACTCAGCCTAGAGCAGCCTGGAAGGCTCCCCGGAGGCGGTGATGGCTAAGCTGACAGAGAATGTAGAACACAAACTAGAGGCAGGGCCAGATCTCCCCAGCTCGACCCACACAAAGGAGAACGTGTCTGCGTGTCGGGTGTGCGCTGCCTCTCTCGGGGCTGGCACGCTCTCAGAGCCGCCCCGCGGTGCAGCCCGCCGGTCTTTCCGGCCAGAGGCCCCGCCCGGGGGCCTTCTGCGTTGCCTTCTGGGGACTCCCCTTCTCTTCGTGGCTGAGGCCTTTGCCTCAAGTGCTCTCCGCCCCTCCCTGCTGCCCGGACTCGGGCCCTGAGTTTCAGGAGCTTCTCGCCGAAACGTGCCTCCCTGTCCTTGGCGCGGCGCCTGCAGGCAGCCGCAGTTCTCGGGGGGTGCTGGGGCAGGGGGCGTGTGCGTCTACAGGCCGGTATTCCCCCGTCTAATTTATATCGTACATTTCTATAAAATCACACTCGGAGTATTTTGGTAATCTCTGCTGAGATTAAGTGTAATGCTGTACATTTAATTGATATAAGTGGTTCCAATTCTCCTTAATATGACAAATCTCCAGTGTGAAATATTCTTAGTTAATGATCAACATAAAATAGAGTTCATTTTTAATGTGAGTACAAGATTTGAATTAATTTGTAGCTAGAGCGGGGTTATTAAATTTTGTGTGCATTCTGTGTGCAGGCACACGCGTGGTCATACGTGTGGCCTGGTGCAAGCACGCATGCTCCGGGCGAGGACCGGAGGCGAGGCCCTGCAGGTCTGAGTGGAGTTCACTCTCGTGTCCCCGGCGCTCACGCATTGGTGAGCTGGGGTCTCTGCTGCAGCCACTCCGGGGTCTCTGGTGCCGGGCTGCCCGGCCTGACCCCGGAGCGTGGGCTGCCTCCCCAGTGCCGGCAGACTCACGCCAGCTCCCCCGAGCTCACCTGCCGCCCCCTGCGTGGTTTCTGACCCCCCCTCTACTGCTGGAGAGCCAGCGTGTTGCTGCACGTGGACGGTCGCCATCCCCGGGGGAGGGGGGGGCTCTAAGAAAGCTTCACGCTGCATGGGCCCTGCCTGCGTTCCTATCCGGGGAGGCCTCGGGGGCGGGGCCCAGCAAAGCCCAGAGGGTCCCCCCTCTCGGGCTGGATGCGGGGCTCACACAGGCAGGCGTGGTTCCGAGGCGCCGGGGTCAGGGGGCGGCCGCAAGCAGACCCGGACGCCCTCCGACACCGCCCTGCCGCCCCTGCAGGGAGGCAGCAGGGACGATTTTCTTACCGCTGTTACAGAGAAAGGGGGGAATCAAAGCGTCAGGATAGGTGCCAAGTGGGATCTGAATATTGGATGAGCCGCGCGTGGGAGGGAGGCAGCAACTTGCAGGAAACATCTGTTCCTGCTGGACCCTGCGCTCCCGCAGCCGGAGACCGAGCTGCGCTCCTCGCGGCTCCGCCCCCCGCCCGTGGCGCCCGGGGCTCCTCTGTGGCCACCTCTCCAGGGACCCTGGGGCGGAACCCCACCCCAGGCCTCCGCCCCTCCCGCAGCCGGGCAGGGGCGCAGAGGGGCCGTGGCCCCCTCGCCTCAGCCGAAGCCGCTGCCCAAAGAGCCTTTAATCACAGGCACAGTTATCGGCGCGGCCGCGCCAAGGGCCGAATGCTTCGTTTTTCCAGATTTCCTTTTATATTTCAGAATCGCTTTTCTCTCAAATTAGTGAATCCTATCCGTTTTCTTTAAAGAAATCGCTTTCAGCTCACCGTTTTCTTTCATCGGCTCACCACGCCTTTTGAAATCCCCACCTCCTGGGGACGTTCAAACACGCTGCCCGGCGGAATGAGAAGCTTTGCGTGTGTTAGGTGGCGATTTTTAAGAATGGCACAATTTTAATTAGAAGTGTATAGATGAATAAAAATACCGCGGCTGCACATTACTAATTAGGTATTTTATTACTCTTTGATTTAAAAAGAAGGACAACTGCTCCCAGCAGCACCATGTGCTGGTTGGGCGGCCTCCCCAGGAACGGGCACCAAAGGTCACGCTGTGACCCCGTGGGTTGGGGGTGGGGTGGAGTGCGACGGGGGGTGGCAATAAAACGTGTGCCCCAGGGGAGACCGAGGAAGAGATGCTGTGAAAATGATCCCTCTTTGAAATTTGGTGTCAAGAGGCAGAAAACACGTGCTACCATCCTGAGCGTGTCGCCTGGGGGCTGAGGGAGGCCCTGTCCGCAGAGGCCGGCGTCCCCTCGCGTTTTCTGAGGACTAAGGGGCTAGCTCTGCGGTACCTGCTGCTACCTTCCTGAGGAGCTGCCCTTGGAGCTTTAAGGAGAGTCCTGTGTGATGTGGCATTGCTGCCCCGGGGCGTCCTTCGTCCCCAGGGCTGGCTCCAGAGGCCGGAGGCCGCTGTCCCCAAGCTGGTCTGGGAGCTCCCTGCAGGAGGGAAACTCGCGTCTTCGTTCCAGCCACCACTGCCCCCTGGGCTGCATCCGTGGGACGTGAATGTGGCTTGAGGTTCTGTGGTGCTGGCGTCACTGATGCCAAATGACCCCTCAGGGGCCGCAGTTTGCCGCCCCAAACATGCCCTTTGGGGATAGGGACTGTTTTAAGCTGGTTATTTTTATAGAAGCAAAAGACCCCAGAAGAGCCTTCGACCCTCCCCTTACCTGCCTAAAAGAATTCATTTTTTTAAAATAACGACCCAACTAAAGAGCACCCCCTTCGCGTCATCATAGGAACTGAATGCGGCAGACAGGGAGGAGTCTGGGAGGTCTGTCTGAAGCCCCTCTGGGCCCCAGGCTGCCATTCTGCCCCCAGCAACGGGGGCAGATCTGCCCTCCTCTCTCTCCTCGCTGCCTCTGTGCCCAGGGGCCACGGGGACAGCGGCCACAGCCGATGATGTCCGTGCTCACGGAACCAGCCTTCGCCAGGGCCCCCGGCTGCGTGTGCTCTGAGTGGGGCCCGGTGGGCTGTCTGCAGACGGCGGCCGCCTGCCTGCCCAGCCCGCACTGTCCATGCTCTGAGCTCGGTGTGGCCTCTCTGGGTCCTCACCAACACGCTCTCTGGTGACAGGGAGGGAGGCTGCATGCTGGGACGTGGCAGCTGCAGGCTGGCTCCCCCGGGTCTGTGTCCACAGGCCCTGAAGACGTCATGGGGTTAACAGCGGCCTTCTGCCGAGGGGTGCCTTCCACGAGAGCAGAGCAGCTTCCCCTGTTAGGGATGGTTTGTGGCCAGGAGTCTCCGGCCTGTCACATCGAATCACAGGGCCCACTGTCCCGCAGAGAGCTTGGCCGCGCCCGGCTCCGGGACGCCGCCTCTGTGCGGACCCTGCCCTCCCAGCGGGGGCGGAGGTGAGCAGCGCGAAGGCTGCTTAGCTGGGTACAAAAGGCCCTGTCGCCAGGCCAGAAGCGGAAAGTGGTCTCGCTGCGACCAGAATGAGCTCTTTTCTTCCTGGGATAGATAAAAGTACTTGATCACATCCAGTAAAAACACGTTCTCCCATTCTTTCAGGAGAAAACACAGGCCTGCTGCGTCTGGTTAGAAATGGAGACGCTCACCACTGCTGTTGGTAGCGTAAACAGCAAAGTCCACCCCCTCACCCCCCCACCCGGCTGGGTCTGGGGAACAGTGTCTGGAAACTGTTTCTTTGAGACTGTGCTTGGCAGCTGCCCAGTCGTCCCCAGGAGCCTGGGCCCTAACCCACCCATCCAACGTCTTCACTGCCGCTCCTCTCAATGGCATCAGACCAGCGTCGGGGACAAGGGCGCCTGGGGACACAGAGACACCGACCGTTCCTGCCAGTGTGACCACCACTCTGCATCTCAGCGCTGTCCCTGGAGGAGGACGGGCTACTGGGTTGCAGATGGCCCACCCAGGCGAGCGGGATGCTGATGCTCAAAAGCTGTCTCCCCATCTGGGGCTCTGGTGCGTTGCAAGGGTTTGGGGGACGAGGGTGTGGGATGCGGGCGGCAGGCTTTAACTGGAGGACCTGGGAGCTTGGCTGTTTATGGGAAAGGGGCGTCAGCACATCTCCCTGGACAGCGGACGGTCCCCTTCTGAAAGTTGCCACATTCAGGTTCTGGGCATGTCCGGTCCTTTCGTCCCCTGCTGGTCGGGGCGGTGGAGTGAGACTGTGGTCCTGGGCAGCTGGGGGCCAGGGTCCTGTCCTCCACGCAGGCTGCGGACGCAGGGCCTGTGGCCTGGGTCTGTTGTCTGTGAAGAGCGAGTCAGTCAGCACCTTGTTAGGACAGGATGGGACCATTTCGAGCTGGTTGTGCCCGTGAAACGAACGCTTTGCCATCACTGGCTACACTTTTCCACAACGAAGGTCCCAGCTGGCGGGAGCCCCTCTCGGGGGGAGGCCCTTGCCGGCTGGAAGGGTGCAGTGGCGGGCAGTGGGGGGCTCTTCCCTTGGGGAGCCTGCGAGGAGCTGGTGAAATCCAGTGCCTTCCTGGAAACTCAGAGAACGGGGACTGTGAAGCCTCGTGCTCAGACCTACCCTGGTGTCGCCATCCCATGAGCGGCCGGCTGGAGGACAGCGTCCAGCAGTTCAGACGAGGGGCAGGAGTTTCCCACCTGAGTCCCCTAAAGGGCCCTGGGCCCTCAGCCGCGCCCGCCTGCCGCTCTGCCTGGGAGACAGCTATTAGCTGGGTAAACACTCCCTCTCCCGAGAGACTGGGTCTCTGCACTTCCCCACTCAGTTCCTTTGCAAAATAAATAACCATAAATATTAAACCATGTCAATAGCTTTATTAATAAATGACTTCTGGCTGTCTAAGCGGTTCTGCACCGTGGGCTTTCGGTGGGTCTCCGGTCCACACGCTCACCTATTTCCTGCGGCCTCACAGGTGCTGGCCGTAGGGTGCGTAGCACGTGGCTAGCGTGTCAGGAGCCCCCGCGTGAGGGCTCCCTGCATGCCCCCCTTCTGCGTGTATGTGGGATGCGCTTCAGAAGGTCTGAAACGGGGCCTCCACGATGTCGGGTGGGAGGAATAATTCAGGGGTACCGTCTGTGTGGCTGGAAATATGTGTGGAAATGTTCGTTCTCACGAGTGACGAAGTCGAGGCAACTGGCAAGGCGTCATCCTGCAGGGAGGCTGCGGCCGCCTTGCAGAGGGACACCGGCCCCATCCCGGGCAGGGCCGCTGAGCGCGGCCGGAAAGGTGCCGCCTGCCCCTTGCTGGGCTGCCCGCCGGCTCCGGCTCCCGCTGCTCGAAACGCCAACCGCCCTCAGAAGCCGGGGACCTGCCTGCCTCCCGCTGCCAAGTTTGGGCCAGTTTGTCAGTCTGTGCTCGTGCCGTGGTCCTTTTTTTGAGCCTCGATAATGCCTCTGAAGGGAGCTGGGGACACTTTCGCCATTTGTCACCAATAAGGCAACGCGCCATACGTTTATTACAGTCCACATTAAGGCCGCAGCGTTCACAGGAAACACTCCCATTTCTCTGAAGTTTCCCTTTATCTTTACCAAACAGATGCCCAATATGACTGAGAATTTAATACCCTAAAGTTTAACACCGGTTTGTAAACACCGTCCCTGGTGTCTACCATTGATCTTTTGCTATTTTAATGCATTTTTACTGACCGACATGTCCTGTGGTAAAGACTACCGCCTAAATTAGTTATCTGATTGGTTCCTTTGATTAATGACGGCCTGTGCTCCATTACACAAGACAACATGATCAGAATAATCACTGGCGCTCTACGAGCCAGGCCGGGCATTTTTTATTCCTTCATTTTTAAAGTTCATTTATAAAATTATTTAATGTATACGTCCTAAGTTGTAATTTATTTACATGACACTTTTTTCGATGGGAACTGTTGTACTGTGTCACAAATGGCTAAGAAAACAAGGTAAACTACATGTACGGATCAATGTCTCTTGGCTCAAGGGGGAAAAAAACATAATCAAGATTCAGGAGCTGACCTTGTACCAAAGTCCAACTTGTCACAGAACAAACACGGAGACACCCAACAAATCACCGGGCATGGCGGGTCGTCTTCGCACGCGGGCTCTCTTCTCGTGGCTCCGTCTGCCCGGAGCGCGGAGCGCTGAGAGCTCCAGCTGCCCCCCTCCTGCCCCTCGAGGAGCCCCGGCCCTGCCTGCCTGCCCCACCCGCCCCGCCAGCTTCCCGTCCCCGTCCCGGCTTCCGTGACCCGTGGCACTCCCGGACCTGGGGGCGCACAGCCACATGACTCAGGACGAACAGAGCCAAAGCGCCCGAGAAGCACGGACGAGTTACGAACTCCATGCTCTGGGCTCAGCTTGACTTTCAAAGTCACTAGAAGAACAAGACGTGGCCCCCCGGGAAGAAGCACTAAGAGGGGGTGAGGCGGTTTTCTGCGACCGGTTTCTTCCCTGGATGTAATGGATGCTGGAAACAATGCCCCTGCCTTCTGTGTAACGGTTTGCTCCGTCATGCCATTAAAAAGCTCCGTGACATCAGTTCGCAGAGACAGTCATTTGCACAGCTCCGACATTAAGTGGAACTCTGTTCAAAGCCGGCCGTGGGACACGCGCGTGTGTGTGCACGCGCGTGCAGTGAGACTTTCTGGGGGAGAAGATAAGCAAGCAAGGCTGTGTTGAATATGCAAGTTATATGTTAATATGATTAAATGACTACTGGGTCGCCCAACATAATCAATGGAAATATTCACCAACTTTGTGTTGAAATTGGAAGAAATTATTACCTGGAGCCTGCCAAACACATTCTGCGGCTTCACATTTGCAATAATGTGCATCTCACTTAGCATTTAAACACATATTTTTGACTTTAATAAAGCGAGGTGAGTCCATTAAAGAGACACTCACTAGAACGGAAAGGGGGGCCAGACCAGCGCCCAGCAGGATGGCTGGGGCCCCCCCACCCCTCCCTTCCTCGAGCCACGGGGCACCCCCCTGAGGGCCTACGGTGCTGTCTTCCAGGGAAGGGTCCCATCCTCAGCCATTCACACTAATTTATCTTGAATGATTTGCTTCACTCTCAAAACCCTACAAAATGATTTAGTCTCTCGATGTTATTTACTTATATTTTAAAACCCCAGGCCACGCCACCCGGACCCCAGGGACGCAAGCGTGTCTCCTCTCTCACCGCACGAGCACGGCTAAAACAAATAAAGCCCAGGACACGTGTGCCTTCACGGTGGCTCTTTGCAAAACGTGAGCGACGGGAGGCCAGCCGCCCTGCTTGGGCTCGGCCCGTTACTGGCAACTGCAGACGTCAAAATCAGAAAACAAACCCCCTTTTAAATGAGACAGAGTCGGAGGCCCACCTCGCTCCGGGGAAATACTAATTGCAACTACCTTGCTAATGCCAGCGAGTCACAGGAAGGAAACATTAAGTTATTATTTTTAATAATGTTTACAAGTATATCCAGCCGTTCCCGCCGGTGAGAGATGTCAGCCTTGGCCCGACGTGGCAGAGCCACTTTTCACCAAACAGGCTCCTCGTCTTCCCCCTGATAGCAATCGTTAATTTTATTTTTTAACTCGGTCTTCAAATGAAGACGGATGAGCTGGGGAGTTTTAAATGCAGGCCGCTTATGCTCAGAAAAATGGCTGCGAGGCGGCACCGGGGCCGAGGCTCCTGTCTGGGAAGCAAAGAGACCCCAGGGCCGGGGGAGCAGCGGGGCGGGGCCCCCACCCTGCCGGGCTGCACGGGGGCGAGGATGCTGGCTTCGAGTGCAATTGCTGGTTGCTGTTGGTAATTTTAATGTTACATTGTGATGCTTATTTCTTATAAACAATCTTCTTAGTGTGGGAAATCAAGGCGCCTCTAAGATATCACAGCATTGATAGCGTTGCAGTATATCTTTTTTTTTTATCTTCCCCTGAGGATATGTTTATTGATTTGAGAGAGAGAGAGAGAGAAACACTGATGTGAGAGCTCCTATATGCACCCCGACCAGGGATCGAACCTGCAACCTTCGGTGCACAGGACGACGCTCCAACCAACCGAGCCGCTGAGCCTCCCGGACCAGGGCTGAGGCGTACCTTTCAAACACACTTTTCTCACCCATGGAATCTCATCCGAGCCATGTTTTTAGTTAAACGTCAGTTGGCCTCGTTTGATTGCTATCACTTTATTTTTAAGTCAAAGACTCTGACTTGCCGTCGCTCCGGGCTGCTCCGGGGAGAGAATGTCTCACAAGCTGCCTGGCGGTTCTGTGGCGAGGGGTGCCTGTCGGGCGGGCGGTGTTGGGGGCGTCGAGCCCAGGGGAGGGAAACACTTCTAGGTGGGGAGCTCGGTCTCTGAACGCCCACCTCCTAAGGGCCGCGGCCTGACTGGTCAAGCCCAGTTTTCCCAGGGCCTGGAAATTAACGGAAGGCCTTCGGCAGCGTGAGGGCGGTTTCCTCAAGAGGCGCAGTTCTTGGGAGGCGGAGGAGCGGGAGGCCTGCCGAGCTGCCCCGCGTCCACCTCCAGAGACACAGCAGGGGACGGCCGTCGACAAGGCGAGCGCAGAAGCCATTTTGCCGCCACCCTCCGGTTTGGCTCTGAGACTTCCCTGTTCCTCCCTCCCCCGTAGCCGCGTCCTTCCATTTTGGAGGGGGCCTGGGGAGGCCGCGGCTCACCTTCCCCCGGGGCGCTGAGGCTCTGCCCAGCCGTCCCGGCTCTCCCGTCCTCTCTGATTTCGGAGAGATTAAAGGGCACGTGCAAGCGTCCGCTCTGTGTTCCCGCCAGCACCCCCCCTTCACAAACGCCCTCGCCCGGTTTCTCCTCCTCCTGCTCTGTCCCGTCTTTCCTGCGGGTGAGAAACGGTGGCCGTGGGGCCGGCACCCTGTCCCGATGAGGGAAAGAGAGTGTATCCAGCACCCAGAAGAGATCGTTCAGATGAAAGCCGCACCCACTGGGTGACTGGGAGAAGACGGTGGTGTGATGTGAACTGGGGCCGGAGGCGCACCTTGTCCCTGTGAGCACAGCTGTGGGCAGTGATTAATGACGCTTGGCTGTGTCTGGGGGAAATGCCCTACTTGTTTCTCGTACAGAAATCACTGAAAAGAACAGCAAAAGTGGGTGTAAAAGAGGCCTACAGGGGTTCAGCAGGTTGCATGGTCTGGCAGCTCCAAAAACAGGGTAGAAATGCGGCCGTGGGACGCCACAGATCTAAGCTTGGGGGAGCGGGGGGCTGGCCCTGCCGTCAGGTCTGTGTTTAAGGAGGGCCTCGTCGCATGCGGTGCCGAGGTAAACGGTGGCCCAGGAGATTTATTCAGCAGGCTTATGCTTTCACCAGGCCTCATAGTATTTCACCCCTTGGTGCGTGCGGTCTTACCCATCAAAGGGTTTATGACCTAATCGCGGTGGATTTCAAACAGCCGAGCCGCACCGCTAACGCACGGGTGCTGAGATTGGCAGGCGGCGCACTCCTGCCGGATGTTTTGTTTTCGGGCTGAGGTACGTGGGCAGGTAACCTGAGCGGATGGCAGGGTCTCCTGGTCGCACGCTGCCAGGGTCTCTGCGGGGCCGCCCACGGTGCGCGGTGGTTTTTATTCTTTGTCCTGTTGTGGCTCTAGGAGCCGAAGACAGTGTCCCTGGCCGGTCAGGTTCTGCATGACCCTGGCAATTGCCACCCCTCCTGTGTTTTACAGGAGAATATCCATCATGACACAGTGAAATCAAGATGCTTATGCAGCCTGAACGCCTAAGTACACGTTGTTCCATTACTCAGGCCGGCAAACGGGACGGGCGCGTGGCCGCCCTCCTGCTCGCTGCCAGGCCGTGGGCTGGGGCCGGGGCGGCCGCGCTGCCCGCTGTAGCGGGTCTGACAACCGCAGTGACTCGCACCTGGGTCTCCAGCGGGTCGTTTCTTAAAAACGAACAAAGGAGAATGGCCGACAGTATTGTTGCTGGGGGTGAAGTTTCAGCTTTTGAGAAAAAAAGTATAATTTTTAGAAAAAGTTTGTTGCTAAGAGCTTCACTGCTTCCCAATATTTTAAGAATTTTCTCGTGAGGTAGGTGAAGTTATGGGGGACGGTCACATCTCAGTTTTGTGTGACAGAATCTGTCAACCGCGGAGGCTGTCCCCCAGTCAGGGACACAGCGTCTCCATGTGCTCGGCCGTGGTGTTGTACACGGTGCCAGGCTGAGAACCACCCCAGACGGAAGGGTCTAACGTCACAGCACGTGGAAAGCGCTCTTGTGTGGCTCCGCACGGCGCCTGGTCCTTCGGAAGCTCCGCGTGTTGAGCTTCAGTGTAGCAGCAACGCACGTCGGCAGCTAATCGAAGAGGCCGTTACGATGCCCCCTCTCCTATGACCACAGGGCCGGGGCAGGCCAGAGCTCTTCGAACGCTCGAACCCAACGACACGTCCCGACAGGCTGGCTGCAGAACGAGCTGGGAGAACGCAGCTGTCTTCCGTTCCACCAGTTTCCGCCATTTCAAGCAAGACCACTCTTCCCACCGCTTTCTCGTTTTGTGAAATGGAGCCATTTCTGTGACTCTGCTGCCTCTGGGAGCCTCGGGCAGCCTTTCCTTTCCTAGATGAGGTCGAATTTCCGGCGTACCGTCCTGATGGGCGTGATCTGTGTGAAGCGAGCTTGAGACCCCCAGTCAGGGGGCCCCACCGCGGCCGCCCGCTCGCTCGTGCGGGCCTCGGCCCCAGGCCTGTGCCAGGGAGCAAGGAGCCCCACTGGGAGCAGAGGCTGTGGGACTGTGGAAGTGTCCCCTCATGGTGGGATGGCGTCTTTCCCTGACGGTCCTCATCGGGTCCTCATGGGGCGCCAGGGCTCCGGCGGGCTCCTGGGACCGCACGCCGGCGCACCGCGGGTAGGGAACTGTGCGAACCGAGGTCCTGGGCCCCGGTCGGCCCTGGCGGCCTGGCCGACGAACCACCCTGGCCCCGCGTCCTGGGCTGTTGATATTTGGGAACACAGGGCTCCCCAGGGGTTGGGCCGTTTGGGTGGGCTTTCCTCCACCTCATAGCCAAGAGCATTCGGATGCAGGGACGTGCCCCAGGCCTGAAACGCGCAGAGCCGCCCTCAGCCGGGGGGCAGGGCCCGCACCTCCCGTCTCCTGGCTGAACGGAGCTCGAATTCCCCGCAGTCCCAGGATCATTAGTGCCGCGTGCCTGTCTCCCAGCTTTTATATACGGCACTTCGTATGTGGGTGTGTGATTTTTCTCCCTCACAGCCCCTCTTCCCACCCAAACCAGCAGAAAAATAAACAGCCACATAAAAGAGGTGGATGTTACAGACAACAAAACACGGCTGGGATCGGGCCGCACTGCCCCCAAAGAGTCATTTCAGTCTATTAGGCACATAATGCATGTTTTTAAAAAGCACCCGTTGTAAATACATATTTGTTTAGATGGACTGCAGCAGAGACTCTCCTGGGGAGAGAGGATGTATTTAGTACCTGCCAGAAAAGATCCTGTGAAAGGTAAAATCAGGACCCACAGAGAGGCTCAGGCCCCTCTCCCACATCCGGGCGGGCGCCCGGCCCGTGGACAGCCCTGGCCCACAGACCTCTGTCCCTCTGCCCCCCATGGTGGCGCCAGGACAGCCCCTTGTCTCACTGAGGTGCCGGGAGCCCCCGTGCTCAGTGTTGGGAGCAGAGGTGGTGGGGCAGCCGCCCGAGGCAGGCCGTCCTGCCGGCCCCAGGAGGTAGCAGATGCCGCAGGCGCACCGGGACTGCCCCGCCTGGCCTGTGGCAGGTGGCCGGGGGCGGACAGGGTGTGAGCAGAAACCAAGAACACAACTCAGTTGCCGCCACGCTCTCGGGGTGGCCCAGGACCTGCTGCTGTCTGGGTCTGAATGAAATGTGCTGAGACCCGACCAGGGCCTGTCGTTACAGGCTTGACCAGGACCCCCGCTCCCTTACCTTGGAAATAGCCAGGGGGTGGCCGGGAGAGGCTGCACCGGCCTGGCCTTTCAGGAGTGTGGGGATGCCTTCCCCCGTCGTTTGGTGAAAGTGCTGCCTCCCCACTCTGCATCTGACAGGCGTGGTCAGCTTCTGGGGACAGAGCGTCCCCCCCCTTAGGAGCGATTACCCAGGTGACGACGTGGCCTCCAGCGGCTGGGCCAGGAGCCACGGGATGTCGTTGGGTCATGGGTTCCTGGTGCTCGGCCCCTGTCCTGGTTGAGGGGTGGCTGCTGCGTCCCCCACTGCAGACGTCCCTTGTGCCTTTTGTTATCAGGAAATCGTCGGGGGCTGACACTTGAAAGCTACATAGATATCCTGCTCCCCGGTGAGGTTTCAGCCAGTGATTTTAGAGCCACCCACGCCTGAGTCAGTTGTGACGTCTGTGTTTACAAAATGGTGACGGTCTGACGCAGCGTCACCGCCACCACTCCTAGCGGGCACTTGCGCACAGAGAAGACTGTCCCCGCGGCTCCCTGGCTCCCTTCTTAGTCGTGCGCTATGATCCCTGCTGCCCGTCGTCTTTCAGACAATTGATCCACCCCCCGTTGGCCACTAGGAGCCCCCCAGCGCTGAGCTCTCCCCGACCTTCTGCCGCCAGCTTTTCCGGGGCCAGCCAGCCCCTCCCTGGCCCTGACCTGGAACGAGCCCTGGTTCCCGGTCGTGGTTTGGAAACCAGGCCTTGGGCTCTGGGTGTGCGCACAGCCGCTGAGGGCCCTTCCGGTGGGCAGAGCTGGAAGAGGTGCCGTCTCTTTTCTGTGTCTTTTCTTTCTTTGACAAAATCATGATTCCAAACTAAGCTCTTCAATTCGATCTCAACCCCCAGGCTGTTTCCTCACACCCCCCCCACCCCCTGTCTGCCTCGGCCCCTCCTTTCTCAGTAAAAACACTAATATATGTGTTTTTGTTTTGCTCTGAGCTGCAATATCCATGTGGTTATTTCGGAATCGCTAATTGCTGAGACCACATCTGACACCAGCGTGCGAACTGGAGATACTGCTTGTGCTGGTCTGTCATCTCTGTAGTTGTCTTCACAACATGTTTAGCCTGTGTCCAGTCGGGAGGAAATATTAGGAAAATCCAGATTTGGCGAGGTTTCAGAGGATAACTGGCTTGGATTCAAAAGCATCAGTGCTGTGGATGCAAGAGGAAGGGAAGGCGAGGGAACTGTCACACGTCACAGGAGCTCAGAGACACGGTCACCAATGGCAAAGGGTTGGATCCCGGCACAAAGCAAGCCAAGGGGTACTTCTAAGGCGCACGGGCGAACGTGAAGACGGGCTGCGCTCTCGGTGCTGTGACCGCGTCCGTAGCCAACACGTCTTGGTGCGAGGCCTCAGGCTGCGTGTTTGGTTCAGGGCCGCCCTGGGCGGATTCTCCTAAGTTGTCACCAATGCCATTTTCATTATCTTCCTTCTAATGACACCGATGATGAGAAATAAAGAAGTGCAATTTCAGCTTTATTTATAGCTCAGAGGTAGGAACTTTCGATGTTTTATTTTAAGCTATGCCTAATCCACTTAACGCAGCCACTAATTTCTGTTTCCGTTTCTAGATGTTCTATCAATTTGGTTCTTTTCAAATATCCATATGTTCTGTTTTCAACGCATCTTGTTCCACCTCCCCACCCCAGGAGTTTAACTCTTTAAAGAACATATCTTGTATTAAAAATCCTTTAAAACAGTTACTTTACATCATGCCTGGAGACCGGACATGTCATTTCTCAAATGTGGGGCTCTAACCCCCTGCTTCCCGTCTCACCTGCTCGCTGACGTTCACACCTGAACCCACAGTCCGGGGGCTGGTGCCGCATGTGGGACACCCAGCAGCCTGAGTGATGGTGCCCTCACCCCATGGAGATCTCATGTCCTTCACTTCTTCTGATGCCGTGAGATTATTATAAACCCAAGACAGCTTTTATATTAAATCCGGGACCTTAAAGGCTTCTGGATCCTCTAGAAGTTGCAGATTCAAAGGGCAACCAGTGTTAGGCCAGGGGTTTAAATTTTCAAGTGAGCATTTAGACGCTGACCCCTGAGGGGCTCCTGTCCCCTTTCTCTGTGGTGGTCTGTGAGTCGTCCCCATCGAGCATCTTCTTGGACGGAGGGTCCAGCTTTGTGAGGGTCATGTCTTGAGGCAGGGAAGGTGTTCCAGCCCCGCCCCCCGGTCTAACCCCCTCGTCTGTGCACAGCCGGGATTGCTCCGAGAGGCGTCTTTACGGGGAGCAGTGTCCCTCACGAAAGTTCTGCTGAAGCCCCACCCCAGCACCTCCAAATACGGCCTTACTTGGAAATAGGGTCTTTATAGGAGAACTCAAATTAAAATGAGATCCTTACGGTGGGTCTACTCCAATATGACTGGTGTCCTTGTCCAAAGTGTTCATTTGGACACAGGCAGACATGTCAGAGGAAGACACTGTGAGGGCACATGGAGGATTCAGCGAGAAACCAGGGATGGAGGGGCCCGTCTGCACGCCGGTTGCACTGAGGCCACGGAGACCGGAAGGGGCTGTGGGCCTGCCCTGCCTCCCACGGGCCACCTGGGGGGCCAGGCCCACCAGCCGGCACCTTGACTCCAGACACCTGCCTCCCCGGGACTGGGAAATGGTGCGTTTCTGTTGTTTCAGCCACTCGGTCTGTGGTGGTTCATATAGTGGCCCGGGGACTTGCACAGCCGCTGCCCAGTCCCGCCCACGCCCCAGGGCAGCCGTGGCCTCAGCCCCATCCTCTCCACTCTGGTCGCTCCTGATCCCTGAAGACTCCCTTTCTTCAAGCTCCGCTTGGTGGTTTTCGTTTATCTGGGGCTGTTGTATCTTCTCCAGCAGCCTCTGCCTGTCATCTCGGGCTCTCCGTCTGCCCCCAGGGGGCACCGTTTGGGCTGCTGAGAGCCCAAGGGGCAGTGAGCCAACGTTCCTGACTAAAGAGGCAGTCCCTGAATCACTGTCCCACTAGTGGCATCGAGCCGCCCCCAAGTACCTCGAGCAGGTGGCTTGTGCTTGGGAGGGGTCATGAGCACCAGGTGACGAGGCCAGGGAAGCCACCCAGGGGACACAGCAGCTGGGTATAAAAATATACCACCAGCTGTTTCGAAACCCTTGAGCTTCATGGCTTAACTCTTATTTTTCTACTTTGACAGCAAGCTGGGCACCGCTTTCTCCTTAACGCCATGTAGCGCTGTCCTGCCGACGTCACGCTAAGCGGCCGACAGCAGCGGTCACGGGGACCGGGCGCCTCCGTCTGAGGGGAGGCTGCCTCTTGGCGCACTCTGAGCTTTGTGAAATATTTCCAGATCTCTCTGTCTTCCAGAGCAAGGAATTCAGATCTTCATGCGAAATCTTCTGATTTTAAAATGTTAGCACTAAAAAGGAATGAAAAGAATTTAAAAACATTTTTAGGTCAAACACAATATATGCTTGTTTACTCAGTTTACTAAACATGACTTGCTGATTGCCTTTTCAAAATTACTAGGTACATAACTTTTCTGAAAAAAAATTCCTTTTCTATGAAACAATAGTAGACATTTGCAGTTTTCTTTAAACCCTTTTGTCACGAATCTGCACATTTCTCTGTGTTAAAAAGCAAATTCTAAATGGTGGAAGTTTTCTTGGTCTTTTTTTTTTTTTAAAGACAGAGAAGTTCTTGATTCTAAAGGCATATTTTCCTTAAGGAAATGATAAAGAATGAAATTAATTGGAAACAGACACTGCTTGACCCCCGAGTCCTGAAAGCAGACAGAATACTCAGGCTCCGCACTGAGGCCGCACGTTTAGTTTATTCTGTTGTTTTCCTTCCCCTCCCTCCCAGAACATTCCATGTTTTGTCGGCTTCTGTCAGAGAAATACAGCTTCATTGTGGACGGTCCCTGGGGTGGGTGTCAGTCCCCAAGAGTCTGAGGGGACCCTTTCGGGGGCAGGGGGAGACTCCTGGGTGCCCGCCGTGACACAGGGCTGCCTGGGCCTCTTTTCTGGGCACTGGAGGGGGACGGTTAGTCCCTGAATGGAGGGCCGGCGCGCCCCTCAGAACACAACTGCTCCGTCCAACGCAAAATTTGGGGCTGTTGGTGTTTGCGGCTCAGGTCTGCCCACGTGTCCCCTCCTGTAGGACCAAGAAAGAGCCGGTGACAGCGCGGACTGTCTGATGTCACTGCCACTTCGGTTCCCTCGGGGTCAGAAAGAAGTGGAGAGCCCCCCTGCCGGCCGCCATGTGACCAGCCCCGCCCTCACGGTGTGGCATCAGCACCTGTCCCTTCCCAGGTCTGTTCTGGGGTTGGGGGGGGTGGGGAGGTGGGGGGGGGCGGGTGTCACTTCTCTGCTTCGTCTTCCTGGAGTCTTTCATGAACCGGTTTCCCCATTTGGGAGCTTTTTCCGGTTTTCAGTGTGAACTGTCCCCCCAGGCGGGGCCTCCCAAGCCCCCTCGTCCGTGGGAGTCTTTCATCCTCGAAGCCAGACACTCACGGTCTCCGGGTGCACTTGCCACAGCCTCCCCGGCCCCGGGCAGCGGCCGCATGGAGGCTGGGTCCTGGGGACGAGCCGCGGCTCCCCGGTTCTCGCCGACCTTCACCGGAAACCTGCAGTTCCCCCTGGCCGCCCTCCACGACGTCACCCTCGCAGCTCAGCCAGAGGGATCGTTCCAGAACAAGAGCTGACCCCGTCGCAGCCATGGCTACCCCCTTTGATGATGACTCCCCCCGGAGAACCAAAGCCAAAGCCGGCAGCGTGTCCCCCCAAGGCCTTTGCCATCGTCCCCCGCCCCCGACCCGCCGAACTGTTCTCTTGGCTCAACACGCCCTTCACGCGGCGTCCGACCCTACACTGTCCCAGGCGAAAGCCGACTCTTAGTGACCTTATAAAACAACGACATAGTTTCCAAAAATAGAAAGCAAAAAATAATAGAAATAGAGAGAAGGTAATAAACCCTTACTTATACGGGGAGATACTTGCCTGACTTCTCTTAGAACTCAATAAATTTAAAAAAACATTAAAAAAATGAGCACTGTTATACAAGATTTGAATAACACAATTAGTTTGAATATATATGTGTGTGTGTATGTACACACTTTTTCTAAGCAGATAGAAAACTCACACAATTTTCAAACACACATGAGATATTTTAAAGAGGGACCGTGCATTGAGCCATTAGAAATTCAGATGCATAAAATAACTGTTGCGTTAAAGAGGAGAATAAAATAACAAGCTCATGACAAAAAATAAGAGTCGCTCAAATATTTAAAAAACGGTAACCTGATGAACCTTCGCCGATATTCCAGGAAACAAAATGGTTCAAATTAAATGAACCAAACAAGGAACTCAAGAAGTTGGTGAAACTCTAACAATATCAACTCAAGGAAATTGGATAAAATGGATGAAAATAACAAATTCAAAATTAACAAAATAGAGAAAACACCGTTAGCTTTAATATCTGGTTCTTTGAAAAGACAAAAATGTCACGTTAATATGGTCAAGAAAAAATAGTGCATACAAAAACAGATAATATTAGAAATGAGAAAAAGGCAAACTTCAGATAATGAGATTATAAAATTAAATGAACTTTATCACATTCTAAAATGTAGCCAAGTCGGAAATTTTCCAGTAAATACAAATCACCAAGATTGATTCAAGTACACAAGCTTAATACCAGAATTTGTAGAAGAAAATTTTTTAAATAGTAACAAAAATTTTTTTTAAATGGTATCAGATATGGACCATCTGCAGATAAGTTGTAGGAAACCTTCAGAAACATATATTCCCATATTTCATAGAAATCTTCCCAGCTCACTGTATAATGGTAATATTTCTCTGTTAGTAAAAAAATAAAAGACATGACTATCATAAAAATAAAATTAGAAATTTTATGTACGAGCACAGTATAAAAACTAAATAAAATATAATCATGTTGCTTGTTATGAAGTTTCTTTTTAGGAATAAAAGGATAATTAAACCATCAGAAATCTATTGTTATAATTAATGGAATTAACAGATTAAAGTAGAAATGTCATGCAAATAGGCATCAAATAAAATTACTCTCTCATTCATGATTTTTGAGAGTCATGAGGAGCTAAGAAAGGAAGAGAATATCTTAACCCAAAAAAAGGTTAAGAAATCCAAATTAATGATGCAAAATCAGAAATATTTTGTTTGAAGAAACTAGATAAGACACTTACTAGGTCCCAGCTACTCAATACAGACATGAAAGTAAGTGAGTTGATAAACATCGTAATAGAAGAAACAAAACCACCACTATTTCTAGCTAATATGTTTCTATACCTCACAAAACAAAGTAAATTCCTTGGCAATATCATCTGGAGGTAGTTGGATGCAAGATAAATATACAAAAGTAGCATCTCTAACCAACTAGGATATACACTGCAAAAGTGTCTGTTTGATGGTAAAAAAAAATAGTATCTAGAAATAAAGCTAACAGAAAGTGTGCAGGGTGTCTAGGAATAAAACTGTAAAAGTTTGTGAAGGACATTGCACAACTGAAGAGTCCTCAGAGGGAGGACGGCTGAAATGTGCAAACATGCCAAATCTCCCCAAATTAACTATCCCTGTGAGTTTTATAAACTCTCTGAGCCTCCTATGAAGGCGTGGACGCTGATGGCCACTGTGCCCGGCTGGCGCTCAGAGGGCAGACAGTGTTCAGAAGAGTCCAGCACCAGCTGGCCCTTTGGGGACCTCGATCGTTGGTAACCCAGGCTGCTCTGTGAGCCACTGGGCCGGCCCTGCCGGCCCGGGCAGGACGCCGGGGAGGAAGACCGACGGGCAATGTGAGACGCTTTGAACCGGCCTCTCCTAAAAGCGAGTCGGTCCCAGCAGTTTGCCCACCCGGAGGGCACCTCCAACAAATGAACTCCCCCCGCACACAACCAGGACACTCACTCACTAGAGCCATGTGTTTTCTGGTGTTAGTGTCCCTGACTCAGCATTGTGCTGAAAATCAGCGCGTCCCGGGGGAAGGCCGCCTGGTGCTGCGCCTGAGGGTGCAGCCGGTGCCGCGGGCTCGGGGTCTCTACCTGCACACAGAGCGGCGAGGCTGCGCCGGCGCGGAGGAACGCCGCCCCGGCGGCCTCCCCAGGAGCTGTCTCCGGTCTCGGTGAGGAAGTTCAGACACTGCTTCATTCTTTGCTGTCGGGAAGGTTTTTTCCCTTTTCCAGCAGTGTCGTTGGAAGGTGGAAACCGCTGAACTGACATCACCTTTGTGCCTGGTGCTCTGAAGGTGGAGCGACCCCTCTTTTCCGACAGAGTCTCTTCGACACCCAGCAGGCCGATGGCTGTCTCTCCCCAGGGCCACCTCTCCTTCCTCCACCTTGGAGAACATTGTCCTGGGTCAAGGGTCCGCTGGGAGGTGTGGCCTTAGGAGGGGCATTTGAGACAGAGGGCACACCCCTCTCCAGGCTGGGTTAAGCAAGGCTGGGGGTTAGCTGGAGGCTATAGGGGTCTTTCCCAGGAAACAGGGGGTAGGAACGGCCCCGGGGCAGCGGAAGACACTGGGGTCACCGGGTCTGGCGTTCGTGCAGCCTCTCTGCGCATTGTCTCCGTCCCTCTGTCCCTCTGTCTCTCTGTCTCTGTCTCTCTGTCACCTTCCCATCTTGCCCTCTCCTGCTCCCTCAGGGCCAGTCCAGCCCTGTCCTCGCATCCAGGAGCCACAGGGGCCCGACTGCAGTCTGACTCTGACTCTCTGCTTTCCCCTTCCGATTTCCCAAGAAAAGGAATTTAAGCAGCGGGGGTGACCCCCCCCGCCCCGAGTCGGGGGAACGGCCCTACCTCATCAGCCGCGGAAGGGGAAAGGTTGCCGCACAGCCTCCCAGGGGGGCTCTGTCACGCTGCGGGAGGGACCGGCTGGCTGTACACCGCACGACCGGGCCTTGGAGGTCCGGCGGTGTGACATGTCAGGCAACCTGGGCAGGGTGGAGGGTGGCTTCCCTCGGGCTGCTTTCTGTCGACCGTCTGGGAGAGCGGAGGCTCATAACCGTGTGTGTGAGCGGGGAAAGCCAGGGATTTGGGAGGATAAACTGTGAGGTGAAATTCAGCACATCCGAGGCCCCCGGTGGGGTGCCGTGGGGCGAGTGGCTGTGGGGGTCGGTGTCTGGGCAGCTGCAGGTCCCTTCAGAGACACTGCACGTTATTTCTTCTGCTGCTAAGAGACAGAGACAGAAAGACGTGACTAGTCCTCGTTAGTCGGCAGAAGTGCCCGCCTATGCCCCCTCACCGCCCTGGGGCCGTGAGCCTTGTGGAGAAGGGTGAAAAGGTGAGAGAGGGGAAGTGGGGGGCACCGGAGGGCCAGGGAGCACCCGAGGCCACCAGCAAAGGGATGGGCTGCAGGCCACCTCCCGCCCCATCCTGAGAGGCCACCAGCTGACCCACAGCCTTGGTCCTCGAGGACCCACACCCTCATGTCACCCTGGCCTGACGTCCCCACGGCCTCCTGAACCGCAGCGCTGGCCCAGGTAAGCGGAGTCAGGTTGGCTGCAGTGGCCTCTGACGGCTCGTTAGCTTAATGATGCTGTCCTTGCGTCCCTCGGGGCCCCCAGCGGAAACACCTGCAGATCGTTCTCAGTTCCAGGTGGACATGTGTGTTGGGGTCTTGTCCCGGGTCTCACCCATCCCTGCCCAGCGCACCTTTGGAAAGGTCAACGCGGGGGAAGAGCGGGGTGTTGGGCTCGTCTCCCCGGTGCCGTCCAGAGACTTTGGGCCTTTCGGGGGGCCGGTGCCTTCCCCTGCCCCTTTCTGAGCGCTGCTGGCTATCGGAGTGTAAAAGGCTGTTGTTTTCACACACACACACGCACACACACACTCGCACACAAGTTCCAAGTTATGAAACACAAACGACGCACCCAAAATGGCTCGGCAGTCCTCCTCCGAGCCGCCACGGCGGCCGGGAGCAAGGAGGGCCCGAGGGAGGCCCCGCCGCCCCGAGCCTGCGGAGAAGTGGTGACGAAAGGCAGCGTGGCCTCCCGGCTGGGACCCCGGCGCAGACAAAGGACATTAGGTAAAAACTAAGACACTCTGAGTAAAGTGTGGACTTTAGTTAATGCGAAGTGTCACGCTCGCTTCATTAATTGTAACAAATGTGCCGCACTAATTTCAGAGGCTAATAATACGGGAAACCGTGCTTCGTATTGGGGAACTCTCTGTGTTACCTCCTCAAATTTTCTGGACGTCTAAAACGGATGCAAAAAGATAAAGTCCGTTTTAAAAACGCCGACAGGGTGCGAGCGACAGCCAGCCTGGCGGGGAGGCGGCCCGGCCAGGTGGGGGCGGGGCCTCATTAGCGGGCCCTGCGCGGGAACCAGGAGGTAACCCAGCAATGAGCCCATTACGCAAATGCATTTCAGGGCTTGCTTGAAAAGCTAGAAATTAACCGTCAAAGATGACTCCATATGGCTGCTTTCGTTAACCTCTTACGTTCCAGACGGAAGGCGCCACAAAAACAACGCTGCCAAGGAAGAAATTCGGGGTGCGGTGGGCGGGGCGGGGCCCGCACTTCCCAGCCCCCGGCGGGCCGGCGCGGGGCCTGGGTGGCCCGAGCGGGACGCTCCGCATCTGGGATCCGGCAGGGGGGGCCAGGGTGGGGAGCCGAGCCATTCACCGACTCTGGCCATCGCCTTTCAGCCGCGGCAGAGCCCAGGAAGCACAGGGCCCTGGGTCTTGGTTCCTCCCCCCTCTGCGTCTCTGAGTCCCCGCGGGCCCCGTCTTCGGTGCCAGGAGCCACGCCGGCCCCCTCCGAAGCCCGCCCTGAACTTCTCCCCTCGGCGCCTCTTCCCCCATTGACACTCCAGCCCTTGAAACAAGGTCTGGGCCCTCCCTCGGCCCGGAATGGCGGGCTGGGGGGGCCGGAACACCTGTCCGCGATCGCCTGCCACTCCGCATCTGGGCCCCGCTGACAGGCTTGTCTGCTTTGACTAATGAAGTGATTGATGGACAAAATAAGGAAGAACATACAAAAAAACATTTCTGTCTGGTCTGGTGTGTCAGGCAGCCTTCATCAAGTGGCTGCTGAAGGTATATTCCGCTGCACGCCTCATTACCCGGTAATGGCGTTCCCGGGCAAAGCCGTTTCTTTTCGTGACATGAGACAGCAGGCAGCTTTATGGGCGCTGGGCCCGCCGAGCCCGGAGGAAGGGGAGGCGCACTCAGCACCGGTCATTTCCAAAACTGCCTCAAGTTGCTTTTTTGTTGTCATGAATTTAATATGAATCAACACCATATGAAATGGGCATGCGGGATCTTGGCGACGAGTGATTTGTTAAGGCTGCTGTCTAAACAGCCATGCAGAGGAGAGGGGAGGGGGCCACCCCGCATTTTCTTTCTCCAAACCTGTTGCAAAAAGGAGTCATCTGTCAATTTTATTGCATGAAAAAAGTACACAGAAGCATGGAGTCCAAACAAATGTCTTGTTTCAGGCTACACGTGTGGAAAATGGTGCGGGGCCGGGGCCGGAACCCTCTCGCTCGGCACCCCGAGCGGCCGCGGCCCCGCTGCAGGGGCGCGCTGCGACAGGTGACGGACCCTCGGCGGAGGGACGCAGAGGCAGGCCGCACGGACTTCCGAAAACCGGTCCTGGCTGGAACACGGCAGACACACGGAACCACTTCATTCTGCTCCAAGGTGCCCCCGAGTGAGACGCGTGCCGGGCAGACGGGGACGGGATGAAAACGCAGGTGTGTCGGCGAAGCCGGGGCCTGGCTTCTCCGCCCCTCCCGCACCGGGGGCGGTGAGAAGCACGTGGGGCCGGGTCCCCCAGCTCCCACTCTATTTCTTGCAGAGGATTTTAGCTTTCTATGATGTTACTTATCCTTTCATCTTTTTTTTTTTTCTGGTAAATTTTCTTTGCCAAGGTATTTTATTACACACGATCTACTCTTTTTTCTTCAACGTGTTGGACAGTCTCCAAAGAGAAATGCTTAAAATGAAGTTTCATTTTAAAAACAATTTTTATTCTTTTTTGCCACTGTGATAAGCCTTCAGCGGTGGGTATTGTGAGTAATGTACAATTTTAACGACTTGTGATGAGACAAAACCCTCTTCCTCTAATAAATACTAGATAATAAATTAGAAAATGTATAAGCGATCTTTATTTCTATTTAAAAAGAGAGAGAGACATAGACACAAGGTCTCATTAGGATACGCGTGAGAGCGTCTAACAGGCGTTCCGTTTGGCGTGGGAGGCAGAACGGCGCCCCGCCCCCCGAGTCTGTGTCGACAGCGCATGCGCACCTGCGCGTCTGGCGCTGGGACCGCACTTTCCCACCCGGGTCACTGATACCCGCCCCGGGGGTGGAGACGGCCCCTCAGGACAGAAGAGCTTGAGTTTGGAAACAAACAGGCTACCCAGATGAGACCGACGGATTCCTTCCCGTCTGTCCGACAAGAAGTAGAAGGGGAAGTGGAGGGCGTTTCGCTTGGGGCCGGAGGTGGTGGTCAACGCCTTTTGTTCATGTGCGCCTCTGTTCACGTCCCTCATTGAATTTTGGGATCAAAATATTTGACTACAGAGCAGAAGGGCTGGGATTCGGGGGGCTGGAGAGTCGGGGCCCAGCGAAGTGTCCTTCCGCAGCAGCAGCAGCAGCAGCAGCAGCAGTGGCCGGAGGTCGGGCTCACCTGGGCCCGAGCGCCCCTGCCCGCGCCCCCTGCCCGCGCCGCATGCCTTGGCCCCTGGGGCTGTGGAGGCGGTGGTCCGCGGAACCGCAGAGCCCTTGCAGCAGCAGCTCCCACTACCGGCCCTTCAGGCCTGGGAGCCTCCGGACAGCCCCCAGGGTCCGCCACACCAGCCCCGCGCGCGCACCCTGGGCCTTAAACGCTGCTCTGTGGCTCCTGCCAGACGTGCAGCTTCCGCCAAGGCTGCCATCCGTCCGTGCCCCAGCGAGGCCGCTCATGTCGGTCGGAGCCCGCAGCTGCAGGTGCCGCTGGGGGGCAAGACCACCTAGCGGCAGGAACATTCTTCCTCCGCAGAGCACTCGAGGCTGGGGAAGAAGCTTCCAGGTGGGTGGCGGAGAACCGGCGCAGGAGGAGGAATGCTCACCTGGCACCCTGGGCGCCGTCTGGGGGGACCAGTCCCCCTTCAGAGGAAGGCTTCATATATTACAGCACATGGTTCTTCTTTTTCCACCTGGGTTTGTGTGTCTCTTGATTGCTTTTCTTTCACAAACTGTTAATAGTTGTCCAGACGCCTCTACCTTTTGTCTGTCCAGCTGCCACTCCTGTAGGAAAGGCTCTTCAGAACACAGACTGTGAAGCACGCGTAGTTTCTCCTTTCTATCATTTTAACTTGTTTTATCTTCTTGCTATTTTATTATTTTAACCGAGGCAGTGGCGTTATCCAATTTTGCAACAACAACGAAAAAAACCTCAAAACAAAAAAACACAAAATCAACTTGGTTCTTGTCTTGATGATATAAAACATGTTAGTTGATTGCATGTGATTTAAAAACGAACCTCAGCGGTGTGGGGACTGGGGGATTGATTTGCTGGGTGCTTTCATATTGAAAGAAAGGCCGCGAGCTGCGGCTGCGTGGTGGAGCGTCTCCCGCTGCCTGGCGGCCTTGACCCCGCGGCCGGGGTCCTGTTGGGTCCACGTTGCGGAAGCCCTGGGACTCGGCCAGTGCGCTGCTGCGCATCCCAGGGGAGGGGAACATAACGTCTTCCGGGGGCAAATCTTTGACTCGCAAGTAGACAACCCCTTCCGGCTTTGTTGTCACCCCCCCCCCTACACACACACACCTCATTCACAGCCTCGAGGTGTGTTGCGATGTGGTTTCTAGATGGTGGTCCCACGAAGCGAAGTCATCAGCTGTCCTCACAGGTGACTGGCTGCAAAATGCACGCTCACGTTGGCTCGACCTCCTGCCACCCCTTAGTCGTCATGGCCCCCCATCTCCCTGGGTTTGCAGTCGCTGGCACGGTGGCCACACAGCGGCTTTTGCCCCAGGTCAGGTGACATGGGGCAGGCGAGCGCATGCCCAACGGTGTCAGAAAAACCGGGTCTGTCGACTTCTCGCCGGCTATCCTTTTGGGGAAGCAGTGACTTCCAGGTGGAGACCCGTGCTCCATGGTGTCTCGGGAAGGGCTTGGGGACACGAGAGAGTGGGTCAGGGGACTCGAATACAAAGAGTGCAGTACCCACGCCCGTGCCTAGCGGCGGCGGGTGCAGGGTGGCCTCGGTGAACGTGCAGCTCCATCTCTGGGGCTCTGTCTCTGTGGGGTCGGCGCTGCCGGGCCAAGCCTGCTGAGGCCGAGACCCCCGCTCCAGCGCACATCTGCTCCCCACCTTGGGAGCCCAGGCTCGCGCAGCCGCCTTTGAACTCTGACGAGGTGCGCGTAACACCCCATCGACACGTCCTATCAGATGTCTTTTGAAATGAAAACTTAGATCAGTTTCAACTCATTCCAAATGTCACATGTATCCTGCAGGCTGAACATCCATCTTCCCTCCACCTTTGATATTGTTTCCAATTCAGCAGGGCCTGTGGGTGGGGGAGCTGGAGGGGAGACGGGGCTCGTGCGGCGCCCCTGGTCCCAGCCAGGCCCCATCTCCGTGGCGGACCTGGGCGCCCCTCGCCCTGCAGGACCAACTGCAGCCCTGCGTCTGCACAGATGGACCTGCGTGATGCCAGCGGCACGTCTGCTGTGAGTGCCACGGTCCTGCCTGCAAGGCCCCACGCTGCTCCTGGGCGGGTCTCACTTCCCGTCCGTGTGTCCCCGCCAACGTCCAACTCGATGGCAGACACTGCAACTTGCTAATCCTGGTGACGGACAGGGGCTTCAGAAAAAGGGAAGAGCCCCTCTGACACATGCCCCTCCCTCTCCACACCTCCGGATCGCAGCGCCCCTTCTCTTTCCACTACAGTTTCCCCTCCTGGGACCTGAGAGGACGGCGCCAGCCCGTCATCGGCTTTGGTTAGTCACCTGATGTTTCTTCAAAGGCCCTTGGCATAAAACAAAACTAACGAAAGGCGGAAACTGTGTCACGGAGGAAAGAGAAACGAACACCACAAAAAGGGAGGAAAATTTAAGCTGCAGTGAATAATACTAGCTTTTACCGATAAATAACACCAGGACGATTTTCTGCCCCGATTTTGAAACGAGAGCTATTGGAAAACCAAGAAAGAAACTTAAAATAATAGCAATTTAAGACAGAGTGTGTGTTATTAAAAGTTCGTGACGTTGAAGAGCCGAACTCCTGTCCCAGCATCGAGATTTAATATGTACTTCACACAAAAATAAATCATGGGATATTTTCATGGCAGACATAGAATTTTATGGCTTTTATGACTATCATGGAATTGGGATTCATATTTTATAGACAGCTCTAATAACAGCAAGAAAACGCTCTGGGAAAAATGGGGGCTTTGAGAAAGATGTGCGATCCCTCAGCAGGTGCCAATGTTGAGTGTAATTAAAGGGGGGCTGCCCCCCACTGCCCCCGGTGCAGCGGGCATGTGAGGTCAGGAGCCCCAAGAAGGGTGGTCTTGGCCCCGAGTGGGTTCATCGGCTTCTGACAGTGCCCATCGCTGGGCGTGAGGGGAGACGGGCACCCAGTGGGGACACTGTGGACAGGGTGCCCTCCGCTTGGCTCCCTTGGCAGGGGAAGGCTCCGCTCCCTCAGGGAGCGGGGGCCACCAGGTGGAGGCCCCTAGGACTTTGGGTGCCTTGCTGAGCTTGGCACGCTCCCCGCCGCCATCACAGACGAGCTGGGTGCCTCTGCCCTCCTCACCAGCGCAGCCTCCCCGGACACTGAACTACTGGGCGAGTGTCGCCGCGGGGGCCACAGGCCTGATGGCCACGGCGGAAGATCTGATTCTGGAGCCGTCTCCCAGGGAGCTGTAGGCTGCGAAAGGCTTCTCCCTGCGGAAGACAGACGCGCACGCGGCCTCGCTCCAGCGGCAGGGCTGACCCTGAGCCCAGTCCCATCTCGCTGTCCCCCCCAACCATAGGAGGACACTGGCCCCACGCCCCCTGAGCGCGCCAGGGATGACCCTGACGCAGTCCCGGTGCAGGTGAGTGGTGGTGCTTGTGGCAGCCACAAGCAGGGACCACGCGCAGGGCTTCCTGTCGCCGACCCAGCCACCGTCTGCTTCCCTGGGCGGAGGACGCTGTCCTCCGGAGACGAGGCTTTCTGTGTCCGTGGATGCTCGCAGCTCCTCCAGGGACCTCGTGTGTGGCCTTGTCACCACCCCCGTGGCTTCCAGACTCCGCAGGTTTGGGGTGCCGCCTAGGGTGCTCAGGAACCTCTTTAAACGTTTCTGGTCACTTGCAATCCCATTAAGTTGCTTTGGGAAAACAATCCGCCACAGGCCCCTGCCTTGGGGTCCTAACTGGGTCAGATGTCATTTGCGAGTGGTTGGGGATCAAGCACTCGGGGCACCACCCGGCCGTCTGCAGGCACGTCGCCCACTCTCTGCCAAGCGGGGTTGGGGGGCAAGTGGTTTCTTTGACCCCTGACCTGTCTGAGGTGGGACATTTGGCTGCCAGGGACATCGAGAACCCAAACGGCCCTGTCCGCAGCCACCTCAGACAGAAATGGACGCATGTGGCTCTAGGTTGAACTCCTTTTTTTTTTTCCTTGATGAGTTACAGGTATTTTTCAGAGTTGGAAAATGTCTTGAATAAACGAGCTTCGTATATATATGTTTTTAATGCGATTTGCCTGCATTTATTTGGGTGATCACAATTTATGCCAAGTGAAAAGGTTAAGAGTCCTGGAAACTGGATTATCCCATTTATTTGCAGACATGACGCAGTGCAGGGCAGCGGAGGGGGCGCCCCGCCCTGACCTCACCTCGACCTGGGCCTGGGCCGGGGCCTGGGCCCGGAGCCACCAACCCAGCCCAGGCCTGCGCCCACACCCCCTCAGGAGCCCGCACGCCGCTGGGGCAGGCAGGCGTGTGCACTGTCATCGCCTAAATGCGTCTGTGACGGACCCCAGGAGCTACTCCCCCAAGCCTGAGCTTTGGGGTGGAGCTGAGGACGGGCTGTCCCTGGACCCATGACCGTCCCTTCCTCCGTCACTCCGGCTGCAAACTTGCCTTCACGGTGGGTGTATTCTCACATCCAGGAAACAGCAGGCGGGGTGGCTGCCCTGCCGTAGAGGCGGCCCTGGGGCCCGGCGGGCGTCTCCCAGGTCTGTAAGGCCCGCAACACTGCCTGCTGAGGCTGAGGCGCCGTCGGCATCTCAGGGTGAGGACTCCCTGCCCCCTCCACCCCGTCCCCCGTGCGCATGGCGGCGACTCATCGGCCTCCAGCTTCTTCTTTGCCCTCGACGGTCCCCGGTGGCGGCCTCCTGGCTGACCTCCCGTCGCTTGCCTATTACCCCGGAGTAATTGGATATTGGCAACCAATTACTGCATTTTTCACGTCCGCTTGGTGGGCGACTCTCAGATACCACGCCAGGGTCTCTCCAACGAGGAGGAGAATTATCGTGATTTGCGTTAATGTTCCATGAGGCCCGGAGGAGGACAGGTGGCCCCTGGCCCCGACATTGCGTCCCTCTCTGCCCCTCCACAGATGCCCCAGTTTGCCTCCTCGTCCTGATGAACTGGGAGACCTGCCTCCACGTGGAGGAGGGGAATGGGGACGTGCAGACCCCACGGAAGCACAATCATGTTGGGGTAGTGGGGGTGCAGGTGGAAGGAAGGGGTGGGCAGGCGGTGGAGGAACGGGCCGTGCTGCCGCCCAGGCCGGGCTCAGGCCACCATGGCGTCCCCAGCAGGCCAGCTTGGTGATGGCTTCTGTGTCCCAGCGGAGGCCGTGCTCTGGCCGAGGAAGTGCAGGTGGCCCACGCCCAGGGCAGACCAGACATGCAGAGCAGAAGAGGACGGGAGTGGGGGGTGGTAAATACCTGGGTCCCCGTCCCCTAGTGGGACGGTCTCAGCGCATGCATGCCCCTCAGAGGAGGCCCATGGAGGTGCCCTGCCCTGTGAGTCACCTGTGCTGGAGTTTTCTCCTGGGTCCTGCTCCCCGTGTCCCTAGGAGCACATCTGGGACCCCCATCCTGGGGTCCACACCTGGCCCCGAACCCTCATCTCCAGACAGGTCTCTGTGAAAACCCAAACCGAGGCAGCCCCAATGTGCCGAGCGCCGGCACGGACTGTGGCCCCAGGCTACTGAGCACACCAGAGTCCGGGTGTCGGCGTGGGAACATCCTGGAAGGCCGTCCAGCCTTGTCCCGTCTCCACTCCGCAGCTGCAGCCGTGTGGGCCGGCAGGCGCTGGGCAAACTGATTTATCCAGAGTGTCTGGGCTGAGGAAGGGAGGTGAGCTCCTCTCCCTGGGAGGGGTTTTCAGCTCATTTCACAGATAAAATCAATCAGATCGAAACTGCACTCGCTGCAGCCAGGAAGCTCAGACAGCAGGGACCAAGCGGGGGCCTCCCGGTCCCCACCCGTCTGCTTGCGGGCGAGAGCAGCCGGCCCCACCGCCGGGCTGGGGAGGCCGCAGCAGACGCTCGCTCACTGGCTTCAGGATACCCGGCCTGGGCTCACCTGGGCAGCGCAGGTGAGCGCGGCTGCAGCTGGGGGAGGAAGGGGCGGGGCACGTGGCCACCTTGCCTTCCGTGGCCCCAGATGCACTTCTTTGCTTCCTGATTTTCTCGGGGACCTTTTTGGTTGTGAGGAGGTGGTGAGGGCACAATAATCCCAGTTAGGAATGTCCCCGTGCCTATGTGTCCCTGACAGCACCGAGCGGAGGAAACCAGGCGCACGTGATGGCTAAAGGCAGTGCCCACCGTCTGCCCCCCACCCCCCGGGGCCATCGGCTCAGTCCTGCGGCCCTGTGGGGACCCCTGCACCTGCCCGCTGAGCTCCACCCACCTTGGCGCCCCACCTGGAACCCGCCCTTCTGTCCTGCAGCGGCGCTGGGGGCACGGAGCTGCCTTTCAGGCCAGGAAGTTGGGGGACGTCCCGGGAGCAGGTCCCAGCTTGAGGACCTGGCCTTGTCTCATCCCACTTGCCGGCCCCTGCAGGTAGGACGGACCCCGCTTCCTTCTGAGGGTCGTTGTTTCTGTCTTTCCCAGAGCCAGGCGGGCCGGGGGCCAAGGTTCCTCCGGGAAGTGCCCCCTGCCGTCTGAGCTGCAGCGGGACCCGGAGCCTGAGGGCGCCTGGCAGCGGCTCCTCGGGTGGTCTCTCTGGCACAGAGCTGGAGGGGCCACGGCGTCTGCCCTTTGCCCCTTGTCCTTTGCCCAGAGCACTGAGAACAAGCTTATCAGTCTGTTGAATGTTTATAATGCGGCCTGGCTGACACGGGTTTAACTGACGAAAGGCCTGGGGGCAACCAGATGGAACAGGGCCCCTCCGCACCCCACCAGGCCTCATGGGGAATGAGAACAGGCGATAAAACGGCCCCGGATAAAGGGTGAGCCCACATGGGTCCTTGGGCTGACATCCTCGCACCCCAGCCGCCAGGATTGTCCCCTCCCTGCTAGGCGGCTGCGCTGAGGTGGGGACTGGCCCTGGCCTGGTGGCCCAGTGGCCCGGTGGCCCGGCCCGCGACACAGCGGATTAATACATCACCAGGTAGGAAAGCAGTTAGAATCTGACTGAGGAACTTCCAGCCCGAGAAAGGGAACGATTTATCAATGCAAACTTAATAACATCTATTTGAATCTAACTAAAAATCAATATTTCATTACCAAATTGTTAGTGAGAATGAAGAAAAATCGCGGAAGTCGAGCAGCTCGGTGCTGGGGAAGCGTCAGGGGCTCAATGTGAAGCTGGAGTGATTCATGAGGCCGCGCGGGAGCGGGTGAGGGCGGACACACGGAGGAAACTCGGAGGGCCCCTTGCTCATGACCTTGGCCGTGAGGGGGGAACACAAGAAAATGAGAGTGACTGTCAGTCCCCTTTAGGGCCAGGGCCTGCCATAAATCACAGAGCAGAGGAGCGGGGGAGGGGCTGCTTTAACTCTAGGGACCCTGACGTCCGAGCTCAGCTCCCAGCGGGGAGTGAGGAGGGAACGGGTACAGGGCGGCGGGTGCCGGTGGGGCTTCACGGGACGGAGAGACGGCTGTCCCTGGGTGCAGCTCATCCCAAGACCCGCTCACGTCCCAGGCCCATCAGAGACGTGGAAGTGACGGCCGGGGTCTGGCCTGACACCCACACACGAGAGCTGGTCGGAGGGCTGCTCTGGGGGTGCCGGGCTGAAGGTTTTCCGTCTGCGCGTACAGACCTGGATGTGCTTGGCAGTGCTGCTGCTGGGACTGGCGTCACAGTGGGAATAAAATTCTTGAAGTTGTTGTGAAACCTGAGCTAGAAACGTGGCTGGGGGGTTTCTCTGTGCTGTTATCATGGACCCCCTTCCACTCCGGGGTGTCCCCGTGCCGGCCACGCCGGCTGCCAGATGTTAGAAGAAGTGTGTGTCCTCTGGAGATCAGGGCCAGCCAGCGGAGACGCGGCTCCTACTCACAGGATGTCTGTGAATTACAACCCGGGGGCTGTGCACAGAGGCCCCGTGGCTCGGGGGGCAGACGCCATGGCACCCACCGGGCAGCGGCCTTGTGGAGGCTGTGGGAACGGACGGGGGTAGGCAGCCCCGTTGGCCAAAGTCGCAGGCCTCTCTCCGGTGTAACGACCTTGGGAAAGGGAGGCTTAGCCTCTTGCCCCACAGGGAGGAGATGGGAGCGTCCTCGTTTGGCTCCGGGCAGAGCTGCCCCGCCTGGGGGCTGGGGGCTGAGCTGGGTGCTGGGTGCTGGGTGCTGGGTGCAGGGCAAACAGGCCCTGGAGGCCTGGCGGGCGAGGACTGGCGTTTCTTCACGTCACACGGGTCCTTTACACAAATAAAAAGTCCCGTCCCCTTCCCCCAGCTCCTGGGCACAGGCAGGCATTCCCACGGGAACACCCTCGGCCCAGGCACACGGCGGCCACCCGCGCACAGGGCCGCCAAGCCCACCCTGGGCGCCCTGCTGAGCTCCCGCAAATGTCCTCGCTCCCAGCCCTGTGACGGAGGCGCTGTCACGGTCCCCGTCGTTGAACAGGGATGTTGCGTGAGCTGTCCCAACTCAGACAGGTGGCAGGACCCCGCCCCGGGTCACCCTCTGACACGCCGCCCTCCCGCTCCCGCCTGCGAGGACGCTGCAAGGGGCAGGCTGGGTGGCTTGGTGTGGCGGCCGCCGTTGGCTGCTGGGCCCTTGTCCTGAGCCAACCTCACCCTGTGATGTGAGCCAGCCCGCGTGGGCCACCCCTGGCTGCAGGCATGCGTCTGCACCGCCAGCAGAGCTGGCCAGGACAGCCACTGGGACAGCCCAGGGCCCCTGCTTGTGCACGGCGCCTCGGTGCTGGGGACACGTCGACAGCTGAGCGGTCTGCCTGTGTCGTCCCGGGCGGCATTCCGCGGAGGCCGGAGCCCCCCACCTCCCTCCCAGGACTCACATGTGGGGATGCTTCCCGCTCAGGCCTTAGCGTGGATGTCTCAGGGCTGGCAGGACTCGTCCCAGTGCCCCCCAGAGTTGAGGGTGTGACCTGGAATTGACCTTGCTCGTCACCTCTAAGAATATTGTCTCTAAAAGTCTCTTACAAAAGGACAGCGTCCTGGGGTATTGCTGAGAGGGCAGCCATCACCCAACTGGGGATGTGGGGGTGTGTGCGGCATCATACCCACGCACCCTCTCAGGGCCGCGGGAGAGCACGGGGTGCCCCCAGTGCCCAGTGCACGCCCAAACCCTTGCCATAGGGGTGCCCACAGCCAGAAACCAGCTGCAGACCCCCGCATGCGTGGGAAGCATGCCCCACGGCCAGGAAATGTGAGCATGTGAGTGGAAAAAAATGGAAAACAAACCCTCTCAACCCCGCACCGGAAAGGCCAGGACGTTTCTCGGCAAGGGTAGTGGGGTGGGGGTGGGGCTGACACCCCCCACAGCAGCTGCAAGCCCTCACTCCTGGGGGCACATGCAGGAGGGGTCTTGGGAAACTTGACCTTGACAAGCTTGTCGCACCTGTTGTCACTGACTCTCTGACTCTCACTCGTCACTCACCAAGGGACACTTTGAATTAAGTGCCTTCAGTTGGGGATTTTTATGGCCCCTGGATTTTTCCATGTCACAGGGCGTTTTAGGAGGGGGCCCTAAATTCCAGTGTAATCCCGGCTTAGAATTTGGGGGATAAATGTCCAGAAATGCTTGGGAACGCTGGGCTTTGCTGGGTAGCACAGGAGAAGCAAACACTTGAACTTGGATTCCAAGGCAGGGTTCACAGGCGGCCAGATCATGTGGGAGAAGGTGGGTTCTCACGGCCCCTGTTTAAACTGTGAGCGACGGTAGGAAGCAAACTGAGGGAGGTGACAGAAGCGACAAGTCCACCCCGTTCCCGGCACCGAGCGGGGAATGGGTACCCAGCAGCGATGGTCAGGTCGTCACTTTGTCACCTGTGTCCCTGCTGCCTCGACTGCCCCCAGGAGTTGCTCCCACTCAAGCTTGCCCGTGCCGGAGCCCTCCCTCTGAGCACCGTGGCCTTCCAGCCAGCCCTCCGGGCCGCGAGGTCCCCGTCCCATCGGTGACTTGTCGTTCCCGTGGCTCTCTTGCTATGTTGTGGTGAGGGGACGCCCAGGAGGACAGGAATGTGGCCGTATGGACAGCGGGTTGGTCTCCTCTCTCTGCGGTGGACGAGCTCCGGGAGGCATGGCTGGGGGACGAAACCCCTGCCGCACCCCCAGGGCACAGCTGAGCCACCGGGTGATGGGGGCGGGAATTCTCCCTCTGAGGCGGAAACGCACCTCCGGTCGTGCCCCCCCACTTCGAGGCGCCTCCTTCCTGGCTGTGAAAATGTGTGCAGTCTAATCAGCTTCTCCCCAACGCATCTCAGTCCCCTGGAACCCTGGAGCGTGTCACCTCCCGGTGGGCCACTACCCCCCGAGAGTCCCCGTGCTCACTGGCACACAGGGTGACGTTGACTAAAATCGTGTACGGAGTCTCAAGAGACCAGTGTCCCTTGACACTATGGGGACCAGGTGGGTAGAGCCCGTCTACCAGCTACTTTAACCCCTTATGGGCGTTGATGATGGTTGAGGTCAGGGAAGCATCTTCAAAGAGAAACTAAGGGATCCCTGCACCAAGGACCAGGGAGGCTGCCACGCACCTTCCGGAACACTGTTCTAGGGAGGAAACATCATTCTCCCTGCTCCCTCCGGGCACTCAGGTGGGCCTCCCCCGGGCACCGTATCAAAACACGGACAAGGAAAAGCAGACTAAAGCTCACTAACGCGCATGCTCCTGTACACGTGGGCGACGCCCAGAGAAAGTGAGGAGCTCTCAGGCATGGCGTAGAGCTCAGGCTTAAACACCATCGTCAGCTGAAGACGAAAGAAAGAAAGGTGTGGGGAGGCCTGTTTTGGGGAGGTGACCAGGAAAAGCAAAGTCACTCTCTCCATCGATCAGGGTCTCAGCTGTCTCTGGGGTTCACGGTAGTTTTTCCAGGGAGAGAGAGGGGGAGGAACCCTTTTGTAAATGTGTGTCCTGATTTTAGGCGAATAGGGGAATGATGCTTATGCCACAAGTGGACCCTGCGGGGGCAGGGCTGCCACCCCAGCGCTGGCGCAGGCCAGGTACTTGTAGTTCTGGGCCTGATGTGCATCTGAGCCCTGGCCGCGCCGCTGGAGGCTGGCTGCCCTCGGTCCGTCCTCGTTCCTGGGAGAAACCCACAGCGCGTGGCCTGAGTCACGAAGGCAAGTCCTTACGTGGTGGAATGACAGGCAGCCAGGACGAAGCGAGTGGCAACACAGTCCTGGGCTCTGCCTTGTGAGGGGCCCAGGAGATGCCCAGCAGACTGGGGAGATGCGGACAGGGTCGTTTGGGGACAGCAGCCCCCCGCCCCCCAGCATGACCCAGCCTGTGGGGTCCAACCCACCGCGTGGCCCGGCACTGCCCGGCGGCCCCGGCTCAGAAGGCACGGGTGCCGTCTCTCACAGGTCCCCCGCCTGTGAGAGGCAGCCAAGGACTGTGTTTGTGGCTGATGGAGAGCTGTGTGCGCGCGGCTGCTCTTCCCAAGGGCCCTCTCGCTCTTCAAGCTGCAGGGGCTGTTCACGGGGTCTCTGCAGGGACGTGAGGGGAAGCGCCCCGAGGGCAGCAGAGCCAGGCAGACGCTCACCCAGGGTGGACTTGGGTCCCCTTGTCTCTGCACGGCCACTTCCATGAGGGCCTGCTCTCCAGCAAGGAAGGGTTCTCCCTCTGAGGGGCTCACCCCTCGCCCGCCAAGGGCTGGGTGCAGCGAGCAGATGCGTGGGAGGTCGGTCCTGCCCGTGGGGAGGCAAGGCGCTGACCCGGCCCCCGCCCAGCAGGGCTGGAGGCTGGGGCGGGTCAGGGAAGGGGGAGGGACAGCTGGGGCCCAGGTCGGCCCCGAGGAGCCGTCAGGGTGTTGAGGGGACAAGGAGTCCATCGGGGGCATTTGCGCCCCACAACGTGGCCAGTCCCTGCTCTCCCTCTGAGCGAGGGCCACGGCACACGGGCCAGGACCTGGAAGCAGCCTTGACTGTGATGTCATAGGGGCGGGTGTGACTTCACATAAGTTATGATTAATGAGGAGAACCGTGCGGAAGCCAGGCAGAGTCCCGCCCCCTGGTCTTTGTCTTCTTTTCCTGTCATTTTCTTGGCCCCTTTAAAGCAAGAGGAAGTTTCCCGGACAGCGTGGACACAGGGCCCTTTCCTGGCCGTCCGTGAAGACTCAGCCGAGTCTCACTTGCTCCCCCTGCAAACCCTTTCCACAGACAAAGAGGAGGTTCCTGGGGGCTTTTAGGAGACGTTTGTCACATGCAAGTCAGAGATGTATGCTGGCTCTTTCGCACCCCCGTGTTCTGTCACGTGGCTGTCAGCACCAACCACTCCAGTGTCCTTAGAGGTGCACGGGGCCCCCCACAAAATGCTGGGCTGCAGAGAGTAACTGTCTGCAGCTGTGTGGACACAGCAGGTCACTTAGATACAGGAAAGCGTGTGTGTGCACCCCGGACGCACGTCCTGCTCCCGGAAGATCCTAGGACGTGAGATTTTTATGTGGGATTTCAGTCCTTTCATGCTTCACCTGAAAACCTGTAAGTGTGACCGTTGGTGGGCGGGGCACAGCACGGGGTGTCGTGGTTTGAGTCCTGATTTGTCTTTAAACTACACAGACACGGGAAGGGGTCTCTCACTATCAAATTCCAGAATAATTTGCCCCTTTTAGAATACACTTGAATTTTGCCTTCGTAAGGATGTGCAGTGAGGTTGGAATATGGAAAACCCAGTTAATCACAATGAGATTAAAGGATTTTTAAAAGCTGAATTGCAGCCGCATTGACATTCCCTGATAATTTCTTAATTTTCTTTCAAAGCCCCTTTCATCTTCATAAAATGCACTGTAAAAATCCTTCTGAATTCCATAGTGTGCCAAGAAAAATGGGGGAAATTAAGGAGGCCCCTACCTTCCCACCATTCTGTTCATAGAGTGCTCTCGGGCGCGCCAGGAAAGAAGCCGAGGCGCCGGTGCCGGAAGTATCCCGTGCCATCGACTCCCGCACCACAGACAGATGGCGGAGCTGCCTTGGAAGAGGCGGAACCCGTGCACACGCAGCTCGCCCTAACATATGAAGAGATTCAGGGCTGACGCGTGAAGGGACGCGTCTGGCCCGGCGCCAGCGAGCTCTCTCGTGCAGCCGCCGCCGCTCCAGCTCCAGCTCCAGCTCCAGCTTGATGGGAGACCCGCAATTCCAGGACCTGGAGTGCCAGGGCGGTGGGATTCAGCACCGGGCGGCGGGTCCCAGCGTCTCGTGTCCCACCGAGGAGGACGCGCCGTCGGTGTTCAGGGGGTGGCCCGGCCCGGCGGAGGGCTCGGGGTTTCCCGGGTGCGTCACGGAGACAATAGTGGAGGGCTGCCAAGGCCAGGCGCTTCCTGTGAGTAAGGGCGGCTCAGCTCGTTCCTCAAGCTGCCACCAGCGGCTGCTGGGAGGAGAGCCCTTCGGCACAAAGGGGCGTCTGTGGCAGGGGTCGGAGCTACACCTTCGTGAGTGGAGCTGCCACTATGTCCACATCCGATGCCACAGACACCCGCGTTTCCTGACGAGCTGTGGCAGTCAGTGGGACTGAAATGCTGTTCCAGACAGACCCCAAAACGTTGCAACACAAGCACCATAGACGTTTACTTTAGATGCCTGGGGCAGTCTCAGCATCTGGGCCCTGGGGCACCCTCCCTGGGTCCTCCTGGGAGCTGGGCTCCATCCACCTGTGGCTCCACCACCCAGCGTGGCCCTGTCACCTCCTGCACCCACAGAGCTGCGTTCTCGTGGACACGCATTTCCCTACCTCTCGTGTTCCGCTGGCAAAAAGGATGTGGGTGCACGTGCTGGAATGGGGAGAGAGGGATGGGGTGGTCTCCGCAGTGCTGCTCATGGTTTAGGGTCCACAGTGTCCCCCAGGCGTGACCGGCAGGCAGTCTCCAGATTCAGGACCGTCGGCCATGGCTCTCAAAGCCCTTCAGTCCTCACCCCACTGAAAACAGAGGTTCTTGCAGGTTGGCCGAGCCCTGCAGTGCCAGCTGTCTGGTCTCCTTCCAGAGTCACCCGCGTGTCGATCAAAAGTGAGAGGTGTGCCCGTCCCTCCACAGGGCTCAGCCCTGCCCCACGGGGGCCCTGGGAAGCCTCGACGGGGCTGTTACCAGACATTGTCCTGCTGGCCCCTCTCCTGGGCAGAAACCTCTCAGCTAATTAGGACCTGGGACGAGTAGGAGGCTCCAGCTCTTCCAGCTGCAGACGCACGTCTGGCACGGGCCGAAGGCCGACCCTGTGCACAGGAGACGGTGGGCCTGCGGGGGTGGCTCTGGCGGCCTTTCGAAGGGGGTGGGCATACCACGGCCAGCTTTGGGGGTGCCAGGCAGGGACAGGCAAGGGCCCCGCCGCTACCGTTGCTGCTCTTCCCCCCTTCTGCCCCGGCCCCGCTCCCAGAGAGCCTTACTCAGCCCGGGGCCGCAGCCGGCCTCTCCGAAGATGCCCTTTTGCCACTTAGAACAGTCAGGAGTGGGGGGCGAGGGGCTCGAGGACCCCAATATCTTGTTCCCGACTGGTGCCCTGCCTGCAAGCAGATGGGCTCCCAAGGGCCCGCTCGGTGCCTGGGAAGCAGACACCCGGGACTGGTTGGGATCCAGAGAGCACCGTGCCGGCGTTGACGTGCGGTTTGACAGTCAGAAATAACCCAGCGCCGCTTTGCATGTGATTTGCACAAGTGTCTTAATTGGCATCTTGATTATCTGATTGCGTGAAGTGCTGTTAGCAGGAAGGTGGAACCCTAAATAGAAAACGGGAGAGACCCGCAGCTGTGGTGTGGGAGAGGCGCGCCCCGGCACGTGAGCCTCCCCCACCACCCCGTGTTGCTGCCCCACGCCCCGGTTCCCTACCCCACGCCCCGGTTCCCGGCCCCAGGCTGAGCCTGAGGAGGGAGGCCGGCCCCGGTCCTGCGTCCTCCCTGCCGCCTGGCAGGGGGCCCGCAGCTCCTCTCTGGGCGGCGGCGTTTTTCTCTGTGGCACAAACTCCAGGCTCTGGCCTCTGTGAACCCGATTCCAGCTAAATATTTTAGAAAAACATTTTCAAGGCGAGTTATCGTAACTTTATGGCCAACCCGGTGGAGAAGATCTAAGGAAAACCTGGAAAAATCACATAACGTTCCAGAACATTCTATTTTATGCGGTCCAGGATGCGGCACATGGGGTCTTTAATAATTCACTGCTTGTTAACATTAAACAACTGTTAACATGCTCAAATAATTAGTTATGCTTGCTTGACATGTTTGCATCTTTAATAATTGATGCATTTATCTTAATTACTAACAGTATTATGGTTGGAATATGCATCTTTTTTCTATCTTAAAATTTTAACAAAAACTGACTTTTTGCCAAAAATGATTATACTCTAAGTTTTAATTACTCATTGTAATTAAATTGCAAGCTGCAGTATTTTACTAAAATATCTTTCACAAAAAAATTTAATGGGAAAGAGGCGATTTGTTGTTTATGTGGCCAAGTTAGTAAATATTTCATAAGTTTGATATTACCCTTTCGGCGTGGTTATAAAATATCAGAGTTTTCAATATACAAGCCCATTTAAAAGGCCTCCATCGCTGAGAATTTTGCCAACGTTTCTACCCAAAATGTTACCCACACGCCCCAAGCCTGACCCTCCCTGTGGGCAGTTGTTCTGTGGCCCCGACGCACAGGCTGGAGTCTGCACCCACCTGAGGCGGCCGTGTTGGCCGGAAATCAGTGGACGGGCCAAGTCCACTGTGTCCCTCCTCCCACAGCCATGTTTGACTCCGTGGGCCTGAAAAATGGCGTTGGGGTGACCGATGTATTCGAGTGTTCCGTGTGGGATCCCACACACATGCCCCGGCCAGGCGTTCTCAGTCCGCCACCCTCGGAGCTGGAAGGTTACCGACCAACTCAGAAACACCCCCGCCACCTCGTGGGGGCAGCAGCCCAAGGAGGACCCAGGAGTGGGGGTGCAAGTGGAAAGGGGGCCAAGGATGCAGGCCTGTGGCCCAAACCCTCGCGAAGGGGCCGCAGGGGGCGGGACTGACAGCTGCAGGGGGCAAGTCCCTACCTCTGCCTGTGACGGCATGGACGCCTCCCCCGGGACCTGCGAGGTATCTTACAGAGCCCCTCAGGGCCCCTGGCCGGGGGAAGTCGCTGTCATTGCACCTGCCCACCGCAAAGGAGGGCAGAGTCATGGGCCTGGGGCGGTCACCCCGGGTGCTCAGGGCCCTCGATGGGGTCTCATTCACTCATGTTGCTGCCCCCCAGGGACCTCCCGACGAGGCCAGGAGTGCCGAGGAGCGGAGGGAGTGGGACTGGGAGAAGCCCGGCTTGCTCCCTTGGTTGACCCGCCGCCGTTGTGAGTCATTAGAGGTTTTCAAGATGCAAATCCAGCAGCGATGGCTCTCCGGGGACGAGAAGCAGACGGAGAAGAGCTGAGCACTGCCACGAGCTCCGGCCAGCTGGGGCCTGGCCCCTCCCTCGCCGTTGGCATCCCGAACGCACGCAATTATTTTCTTTGTCCGTGAAACTGCTGACTCCCGGGGACCTGAGGGGGGATTTCCACAGCGCCGGGCGGTACGGAGAATGTCTCCTCACTGTCTAATTCAGCAGCTAAGGTAGGTTCAGTTGCAAGTGGCAGAGACCCTTGATTTACACGGATGTTGAAATGAAAATTAACTATTTCATGAAAC